>JAPYZR010004279.1:0-20202 GCA_030522945.1 Trichopria nigra | reverse complement strand
TATATACATACGCACATATATATATATATATATATATATATATATATATATATATATATATATATATATATATATATATATATATTATCATTAATCAGATCTCGTGCAACATTTCACATAATAAGAATGACAATAATGTGAACGAAAAATCGAGATATTTTTGTTAATTATTATTAAGCAACAAAGTTTTGAAAAAGTCGTTAGACACCGTTATGTCAAAACAACAATGAACCGCAATCTTTTTAAAATTTTACACATTTCTTTCAGATAAGGTTTAATTTGGGGTGAACGAAAGGATTTTTTTTTCAATGATTAAAACATGTTTATGAAAAAAAAAAAAATAGGATCGATTTCTTTTTAACCAAAATCGTGTGTTTTTGACTTTAAAGTTTTCAAAATAAACAAAAATTCAATTTTTTTCAAAATTCTTAGTCCCTTATTATTATTATCGAGATAAAGTAATCTATATACTATACAACAACATTTTTTACGCTTTTTGATTCGAGAGTCGTATCTCGACTTACGATGTCCATTGAAAGTCACTTTTTTTTTTAGACTCGACGAGGAATAATACAATTATTAATATTTTTGATGTATAGAAAATAAAAAAAAAGAATAAACAGTTATTCTTTGAATGATCACAAACATATTATGGAATATTCAATATTACATTTTTGTTGTTAATTTGTTATTATTATTACTATTATTATATCCAAAGTACACTTTGATTCATTTAACATATTTATTCTCGCGAATTCTTGCCCAATTCTAAACCGAATTCAATGAAGATTTACTTTAGACTTGGAATTATATCTATAGAGTTTCCGTTTAAGGTGGTTCGAAAGTAGATAGCAGTTACTGACCTAACCTCAAAACAGGAAAAGTATAAATAAAAAAAGAATTGAAACATTTTTTTCAAAATTCGGGCTTTGGAAGGGTGATTCGACACATCATATACAATCCCCAACAAAATCGAAATAAATTATTTTCTCTTACCAGCAACAAAAAAAATTTATTTCGGATAATTCTCGTTTAATTTTGAACCAATTTCAGCGATATTTTTTTTAGAATTTCTATATGTTATGTAGAATCACCCTTCCAAAGCCCAAATTTTGAAAAAATGTTTCAATCACTTTTTATTTATACTTTTCTTGTTGCAATAAAGCTCGGTCGGTAACTGTTCTACTTTAGATCCACCTTAATTTGAATATTTTAAGTTAGGAATTGACGTTATCGACCGAGCCGGATTATGCTTCCCTTTAAGGGGCAGAAAAAACATATCTTCCAGGGAGAATTCATAATGAATTACTATTTTAGAGCGCTTTTACGCATTTTTTCTGAGTGTGGGTCAAATTTCATCGATATCGATTCAGAAACGAGCGAGAATTCGCGAGAATAAAGTGCGGAGGTAACAACGAGAACTGCATGACCCACTTTCAAAAATTTCTTCTTGCGAATTCTGTCGCTCGTTTGTTAATCGATTTCGTTAAAATGTTATACCTACCTTGGCGAAAAAATTTCTCTGCAATTTCTCTGCAATTTTGTCACAAACTTTTGTGTAATTTTTCTTCAATTTTTCTTCCGCGTCTACCCAATTTTGCTGCAGAAGCGATTTGTAGAAATACTGCAGAGAAATGTCAGAGAAAATGTGATCAAATTTCAAAGAAGAAGGGCCAGACCAATTGCTGTTCTCTTAAGCTTCTCTGCAATTTTGCTTCAAAAACAATCTGCAGAGAAATTGCAGAGAAATGAAAGAGAAAATGTGATGAAATCAAAGAGAAAATTAACATACATTTAACATTACTATTAATATACAAGAAGTTCTCGTAAGAAAAAGTCATTCCTTTAGACCACTAGAAGGCGTTTTTTAAAAGAAGGTCTTCTTTTTTGAGAGCTGCTCGGCTCGGCCTCTAGGTGAATCAGGCGGACGATTTCTCTCACGAGAAACGCGGCCCTCTAGTTGCCGAAGTTGGAACTTATTTTCTAATCTGCATATTTCTCCGTAATTTTTCTTATATTTCTCTGCAAATATATTTTACGAAGTAAACACGTAAGTGTTTCTGTCTGTAATATTTGCTGCTTTTCGTCGGTTAATTTCTCGGCATTTTCTCTTCAAATTTCTCTGTCATTTCTTATCAATTGTTATGCAAAAGTGATTTGCAGAGAAAATACGTTAAAATTTCTCTGCTATGTTTGCTGCCTTTCCATTCCATAATTATTCGGAATTTTCTATTCAAATTTTTCTGTCATTTCTTGTACATTTTTCTGCAATTAGGATCCCTCGCAGTGAAACTGGAGGCAGATGGCAGCAGGGTAACTATCGGGAGGTCACTATCGTCACTATACACATGTACCCATATATAACAATGTGTGCTTATCATTGTGGGGGTATCCTGTAAAATATATTATCATACTTTTATATGCATACTGAATATAACTTAAGTATATAATTTTTATTATAGTTTTTATATTTTTATGATCAATAATTTAATCAATTTCATGTTATGCCAATTAAGGTGACACACGCACTTTTTGCTCCTGTGTTGACAATCAATAGTTTATGATTACATAGACGAATTCAAATTTCGAAGGTGGTTAAACGCGATTGGTCGAATGCTTTTAAATGTTTCCAACCCATGCGCCTTGCAATACCTCTTTTCTTATACCATGGGCAGAGGGACGATCCGGGGCCAGTAAAATGTATGTTCTATGGTGGCGCCACGCTTCATTGTACGTCGTCTTCGGAACTACGGGAGTGTCATAGGCGTCATAGGACATAGGTCATGTACATCATGTGCATCGTGTGCCATAATCCATGGTTCCAGTCGTGTTTCTTGACTTCTGCTTGTGTGCATGTATACTTGTGTGATTTGCGTTGGATTCAGTCCAACCACTGATATATATAATATATATAATATATATCAGTGAGTCCAACTCAGTCTGATTGCGTTACTGTGCGTTACTGGCATTACTTGGGACTTGCGCCTGTGTGTATACTGTGTTTTAGAGAATTTAGTGTTGTTGGACATTTTCCATTCTTGCGAAAAATAAACCAATCGATCTCTACCTCTCGGGATATGGGGTGAGTGCATATTTTTGATATTGATTATTGAACCGATTTCTCTCCCGTACCCTATACAATTTTTCAATTTGTGCAACGACAAATTTACTTCCGATGATCGAAAAACTTTATCGATGAAACGGCGAAACTTCTTCTTTACTAACTGCTCCCAGCAAAGTGCAATATGTACTCGTCTTCCACGAATAATGTCTACTGTTCAAGTGACGATTAAATGACAAATGTCCAGATCGAATATTGAGCTCTGATCGATTTCTACTAAAAGTGGAGCAAGTATATATAAGTATGAGGATTGTTTGACGTTCGACATATTTATACCGATATTTACTTTTATTTTCGCGAATCAATCAACTTTTATTATAGCAATAGTTAACGTCATGTTTCACATTTGCAGGACCTCCGATATGGAAGTTGCAGAGGAACCAAGAACAGACATTGCTGAAGCCGATAATGTTTCTGACAGTTTAGTCAATCAAAAAAGGAAGAAGAAGAGAAAACACAAGCATCATAAGCACAAAAAGGATAAAACTGTTGTTGATGGAAAGTCTGATAAACAAGAAAGGTAAGTCAATCGTTCGCTCCATTTTTATGCATTGGGAAATATCATTTAGGGTTTAACTGGAGGATCGGTAAACAAGAAGTGCTATTATTCATTAGTTTTTATTATCATATATAAGTATAGTACAAATTGAAATTTAAGAATTCTTCTCCCTTTCACTGCTACAATTTTTGTATATAAATTGTTGCGTGTTAATTTATCTTTTAAAATATGCCATCATACAGCTGTGGAAATGTTTGTATACCTTGATAGGTTCCACGTAATTTAGTTTCGATAATTGATATTGTCATAGATCAGTTTTAAGGAATGACATTATATTCTATGAATACTTATGCAAGTATTGCTCCAAAAAAGTTAAGAAAGTTAAAAAAAGTAAATAATTATTAATACGATTAGGAGTTGTTGATGCCGTTTTTTTCAAGATTGTAATTTGCAAATCTATTTATAGAAACATGTTTATATTCTCCTAAATTTGATTAACAGCTGTAACAATAAAACGCTTCTTTAATGACAGAGCCAGTAGGAAAATGCTTCTAAACAAGTAAATTATATTAAATTACAAAACATATGAAATTACTTCGACCCGTACAGTAGGTCAGACCAAGTATTGAATTTGTTCATGGTAAAAATAAAAATAACCCCCAATTTTTTCATCAAATGTTCACGTTTCATACCGTAAGGAACCTAGAAATCGAATAAAAAATTTTCCGGAGATATGTACGTACGTAAGTGTGTGATGTTTGTTTTAAAATATCAAATTGGAGAGTCGATCAAATTTTGTTATTCTCATTATATATAACTTATAATATATTGTGAATATTTCTCACAGCATTTTACGAACTGATTATACTGGGATAATATGATGGTTTGAATTGTTCTATAGGAAGCACACTCTTTGGCTAAAATAAATTTGCATGTAAGCTTTGTCATATATCAAAATAATCTTCTGTTATGCTATCTCTTGAAATATTTCTTTGTTCAATAAAAAGTCATGATTGTTAAGATACTGTTTTTATATCTGGATTTATACAATTCAACAAACTAGACTTTACTGCAGCTTGAAATCCTGCAACTATCCTGTTCATTTAAGTTTATAAATGATCAGAGGAAACGTTACTCAGGAAATATAAATTGAATTCGCATTGCTGACTTGTTAGAATAAAAATTCCTTTCAAGTTATCTCGGAATTCAACAAAATATGTAATCGCTTATAATTAACACGACGTATTAATTGAATACATTAGCAATTATATTGTTTCACAATTTTTCTCATTGAAGTGTAATTATTTCTTTTTTAGAAAGAAACACAAGAAGCATAAAAAGTCGAAAAAGTTAAAGGAAGGTTTGGAAGAAAATGGCAAAGTGGAAACAAAATTACTACCATCAGGTATATCTGCTTCAACGATTGCATCTAAAAAAGAAATAAATGGAAAAGCGCAAGCAGTAGAAGTTGTCTCTACAGAAGAGAGCGATGGAGAAAAATTGGTTGATCTAGATTCTGACGAAGTAGATTGCACAATCATCGAAGATGATATCGATTTAGAAGAATTAATGAAACAGAAGGTGAGCATTTTCGTTACTTTTATTAATTGATAATATATAAAATTTACGTTTAAAACTTTGACAATTTTTATTTCATTATAAATTTGTTTTTAGGAACGTTTGCAAGCTTGTTTGGTGCAATATTTGTCCGACGAATCTGACAAGGAAGAGAAAGATGAAGAGGCTACTACGAAAGCTTCTGATGCCCCAGATGTGATTCTTGTCGAAGATGACAGTGATGACGATGTAGTTCCTCGCAAAAAGAGCCGTAGAAGTATATCTAACAGTAGGGATCGAAGAAAGATATTAAAGACAGAAAGGCGAGTAGTGGTCGATATGTCAAGAGATCGCAGGAGCCGAGAGGACTTGAAGGAAAAGAGACGAGATTCTGATAAAAAAAGGGATGAAAAACCGCGTGGCAGGGAAGATGCAAAAAGAGACGACTTGAAACGCGACGACAGATCTCGCAAGGTGTCCGACAAATCGAGAGAAGATGTTCGACGAGAGGACAGTAGCAGAAGAAAGACAGAAGAAGATAGGCGCAAAGATATGGTTAAGAAGGATGAACCACGTAAACGAGAACACGAAAGAAAGTATGTATTTATTTGTATTCTTTACAATTACTAGCTAATCTATTAGGTAATGAAATGAAAACTATAATTTCATTAAATTTTTTAATTGTAGAGAGGAAGACAAAAAGAAAGAATCAGAGCGCAACAGTTCAAAGTCTCGCAACGACATAAAACCATCTGAACTAAAATCTGATTCAAAGTATAATTCTTTGCGAAGAGATAGCAGAGATCACAGAGATAGGCCGTCGAGTAAAGACAGAAACTTGACTCGTGACAAAAGGGACAGTCGTGAACGACATATAAACAGACGGCCAGGAAGTCGAGATCGGAGAGATCTTAGAAATCATGACAGAAGGGACAGGTCACGCAGTCCAAGAAGATCTCGCAGCAGAGGTCGAACAGACAGAGATAGGCACCGCCGGTCCAGATCCACATCGAGAAATCGTCGAAGTCGCGATTGGCATGGTCGCGATTATGATAAAGATAAAGAGAAGAATGGAAAGAAGGAACGAAGTGATAAATTCAAGGATTCACTGTCAGAAGGTTTGAAGGCCGAAAAGTCTGATAGTTCGAGTGAGGAGGATATTAAAGATATCGATATCGAGGAGGAGGAAGACGAAGAAGCTATTATTGAACAGCGAAGAAAACAACGAGAGGAATTGTTAAAGGTATGTTTCGATTTTTAAGTTTGGCACTGAGCTTTTTAGGTTTTATACAATACAGTGCCATTTCTTCGTACGTATGTCAATTTTAGTTTATTTAAAAAACTTGGACATTTAAAATTTATAATATTTTCAGAGATTGGGTGGCCCAAATGAGGACTCAAACATGTCTAATGACTTAATTGTTGTTGGATCTCCTACTGTTCCCGAAAAAGATGTAAACAATGCGCAACTTTCAGCCACCGCATTGCCAATTGTTAATAATGGATCGATGTCCGAAAGCCATACTCCACCACTGCCTAATAAATCGCCTCAGTTGAATAAGAAAAGAAAATCGAAAGAGGATGCTGAAAAGATTGAAGAAACAAAACCAGCGGAAAAGAATCCTAAAAAGAATAACGAGTGGGATATGTTCGCAGAAGTTGATAATCCCGGTGATTTCAATGTACGTACGATTAACTTTTTATGGGAATACCTGATTTTTGTTAAATATTTTATGAATTTTATTCTAATTTATTTGTAGAGCCCAACAGTGGAAGGAAAGCGCCAAGGTGGTCCAGATAATCCCAGTTTAACGGATAACTGGGATGATGCCGAAGGTTATTACAGGTAATAATTTTTCTATTAGTCTTTGTATTAAATATTAATGGGCACAAGATCATAAATGTCTGTCACTTTTTCAGAGTACGAGTTGGAGAAACTCTGGATACTCGTTACGTTGTGTATGGTTACACTGGACAAGGTGTATTCAGTAACGTAGTTCGAGCTAGGGACAGCGCTAGAGGGAATTTAGATGTAGCTGTTAAAATTATTAGGAATAATGAAATTATGTAAGTAAAAATTAGATTAAAAATTAAGTTATTTATAAATCTGCTACCATTTATTAGGCACTCAATATCAATAGCATTTTGGTTTTTATTTGGTTTATTTCATTAATTTCTTTTGCAATTATTTCATAAATTAATGTATTTGTTATAGGCATAGAACGGGACTTAAAGAATTGGAAATTCTTAGGAAGTTAAACGATGCTGATGCAGAAGACAGATTTCATTGTTTACGATTATTCCGGCACTTCTTTCACAAAAATCATTTATGTATGGTATTTGAATCATTATCGATGAACTTACGCGAGGTATGTGTTAGATTGATTAGATTATTTATTGTCAGTGTTTAACTTACTGTATCAGCGGTTATACAGTAACTTTTTTTTCTTTATATTTCTATTTTAGGTTTTGAAGAAATACGGCAAAGATGTTGGTCTTCATGTAAAAGCAGTAAGATCTTATACGCAACAATTGTTTCTGGCTTTAAAGTTGCTGAAGAGAGCAAATATCCTACACGCTGACATTAAACCCGACAATATTCTAGTCAGCGAGAGTAAGCTGGTATTGAAACTGTGCGATTTTGGTTCTGCGTCGTTCGCTCACGAGAACGAAATTACACCGTACCTCGTTTCGAGATTTTATCGAGCACCTGAAATTAGTGAGTATCAAATTTTACAATATTTTACGATACAAATTTTATACATTTATGGCGTCCCAGCAAAGGAAATAGTATCGAAACGAATTCAATTCATTTTCTTTCCAGTTTTGAATTGATATTCTGTACGACGTATCAATTCGAATTAATTCATGAGCAGAAATGCAACACAACCTCTAAATATATTTTAAATTAATTTTAGATATTTTAGATATGTATATGTATATATATATATATATACATATATATTCCGTAAAGAGATATTAACACATTAAAATGAATATGTATACGATTTCACCATTCGGAGGATGGGCTCGTAAGTGAATTGAGTCGCGTCGATCGTGTTGGATCACGACATACTCAATTCGAAATGGAAAGAAAACGCGTATTGAAAACGATATTTCTTAATTCGGTTAAGTTCTTTTTCGGTTGTTAGGGTTCTATTAAGTAAGTGTGCTTATTAATATTAACATAATTTACATTTCAATTATTACTTTGAAGTCTTTGAAAAGGTTGCATAAAATTTAACACGTATATTTTCTAGTTCTCGGTATACCTTACGACTTTGGTATCGACATGTGGTCGGTTGGCTGTACTATATACGAATTATACACAGGGAAGATAATGTTTTCTGGAAAAACAAATAATCAAATGCTGAAGTTCTTCATGGATCTTAAGGGTAAAATGCCTAATAAACTTATCAGGAAGGGAAGTTTCAAGGAGCAACACTTTGATGGAAATTGTAATTTCCTCTACCACGAAGTCGATAAAGTCACTGAAAGAGTAAGTGTTCACACCTTTATTCGTCTTTTCTATATTCACGTAGAAAATAACCTATTTTTTTCCGCAGAATACGGAACGTCGTTTTTGATTATTTATTTATTATATTGACTTGTATAACATCCTTATAATTCACATAAAAATTTAGTAATTGATTATATTGCAAATAGCATAAAAGTAAGAACCGATAGAGAAAAAAAAAGAAAATGATATATGCAGGTGAATATGGATATGGATACAAACAAACGATGTCAAAATTCATTAAATATTTTTAATCTTCTTAGAATCGCTTGAAGAATTTTCCTTAAAAATGTCCGGTTCTATTCAGGAAAAATTTCAGATCATCAGGAAAGATTAATGGCGTAACATAGTTTATCACATCTGTGAGGTGATTTATAAAAATTACGAATAGTAAAGGTTCCGAGTGAGAATCCAGCGGAACCCGTGAAGTTACGTGTATCTTCCTCAACGACACTTGCTCGTATCTAACTATTAACTATTATCATTAATGAATTAAATTAACTCTATTATTATTATAATAATTATTAGCAATCAAATAATAATCGTAATTAATGATAACGACGAAATAATTGTAAACGACTCGAACTAAATGTTATCGTAAATGTGATTACAGGAGAAAGTCGTGGTGATGTCGACTCTTCCAGCAACGCGGGATCTTGGCGTGGAACTCGGCGGTAATTCGTTGCCATTAGAACAGAGTCGGAAAGTATCGCAGTTGAAGGATCTGTTAGAGCGCACTCTGATGCTCGACGCCGGGAAACGGATCACCGTTAACCACGCACTGGCCCATCCGTTTATACAAGAAAAGATCTAGGTAACCCTGTGAGCAGGATCATCCTCGTTCTTCGTCGGAAACAATCGTTAAATCAAGTTTGTACATTCTATTGGGCGTGACTGCCACTAATGAATATTTACATAGTTGCCGGTCATGACGCGTCAATGTTTCGATCACTCGGAATAGAGGGTCTTTCGACAATGTCGACGACGAGAGTCCCTTATCGGGCGACTTCGCCGTTAGAATCGGTAACTCATTTTACGTCAAATCTTCTCGATCGCCTTTATCAGCAAGTTGCCGCGCTCGGCGCTTATTGGCGCCTTTTACTTTAACAAAAACTCCTTATAAAAATTGTATATTGATATATATTCAATTAGGGTAGGTCAAGTAATCGTAAACGAATTCGACATGAGGGTAAGCTACGTCGAAGACTGTAAAATATTAATTTAATCGCGCTGAGTAGCAGACGACACTTGTGGCCTCCAATGTCGGGCGGATAAAAGTGCACTGCTGCGCTTTTGGTTTTTTTTTCTCCCCCCTCTCTTTTCTCAATTTTTGGAAGTTTAGCTTTTTGAGAGACTTGTGACAACGAGAAACTTGTTTGTTGTATAATTGACATAACGAAAATAAAATTGTATAGCGATTAGCAATGCAGTTGATTAAATAAAACCAGAAATGCTTTACACGAAGAGCCGTGGGTTGAACAGAACTTAAAGCTCCGAACATATTTTTATTTAACGTGTATGCACATATGTGAACATATGTGCATACGTGTATGTATATGTATATATATATGTAGTTCATAATTTGCGGCGTCTTAGCGGCGAATCTTCGAGGTTAGGTGTCGTTCGATTTCCGGCCGTGCTGTCGCGAGTGGCAAAAAAAAAAAAAAAAAAAAAAAAAAAAAAAATTGAGAGAAAAAAAGAAGAAGAGTCCGACGGCATCTAACCTCAGCGATTCGCTTCGTTTTATTTTGAGCGGTATTCGTTGTGGAAACGAATCTCGACGTACGTTTATGTACAACAAGATTGTACGTGGCTGCTTATGTTTCAGATGAATCTGCGCGAATCATCGGTTAAGTGTGCGGGCGGACCTTTCAATGGCATTTAAGCACTGTTCCCGTTGCAAGGTATTCATGGGGACCGCCTTATGGAATATTTAGAAATATCCGTTTTTAATGGTGCATTCTCAAGCGATGCTCGAGTTTTCCGATAAACGCCACGGTGGAGGCTTGTGTTTGGAATTTTGGTGGAGTAAAGTCGTTCTTATAGCATGAGGTTGACCGTGGTACGGCTGGCAGTGACATTTTGTTTCTTTTTTATTTTTTTTCTCTCTCTCTCTCTCTCTCTCTCTTTCTCTCTTTCCTATTTCTTTTCACGTATTGAGTATCATTGCTATATACGATTGTTCTTGTTATTATTTACTTTTTTTGTTGTGACTTAAAAATGACTTCAGCTCGAATAAAATTTCGATCGTATAGAGGAAATAATGCAAAAAAAAAAAAAAAAAAAATGAAAAGAGATTCTTCGAATCGCTCGAGACTTGGTCATTTTCTAATTGGCTATTTGGTAATGTTTCACTTGTAGCCCTCCCTGTGCGGAGGGGAGACAATGGAAGAGGTGAAGGGAATCGGGGTGAGAATAAACGAAGAAATCTGTGAGCTGCGTCGAGTATACGGACGCTCGTGTCTCTCCCAGCCAGTTCCGGCACTAACGGCTACTCGTTCTCCGGCATTTTGCACCGATTCGATCGTGCACGACGGGACCGTCCGAAAAAGGGGGTGCTGGGTAAGTATGCGAAAACAGGTAAGGTATCGATATTCAAAGATATGCTGAATCTCCTCCTTCATCTTTTTCTTTTTCGTTTTGTTTTGTTGCGACATTGCCATTTTCTTTTCATTTCGTTCGGTTCGCGGCAGCGAATCGAGAATGATCTATTTAGGCCGACGAGTGGGAGAAATTAAGGTTTTAATGCCCTGTACTTCTGAGCTTTCAGATCTTTGATTGACCGATACCGCTGCCCAACGACGGAAGTGCCCGGATTGATTTAGCCAGAAGCAAGTTTTGAAACGATGGCTTGTACGGCACTGAGAAGTGTGGTGGTAAATTGTATATATCGTATTGTATAATAATTGTACATATGTGTTCTACCTTTGTCCGTTCTTTCTTTCGTGGTAACGTTTCATGTAGGTGAGCGTCAACGGGGCGATGATTTAATAAACGAAATTTGAAAATGGAAAAAAAAAACACGAGAGAATTTAAGGTAGTCTTTACGTGACGCTAAAAAGTCGATTGGTTTGCATTCGACACTGAAGAATTTCTACGAAATATTTCCGTTAATCACGAATGAAGTTACACGTTACATTTAATAGTTCTCTATAGGTATTCGTTTTAATTCGTACGTCACATTTAAAGTTTCCCTTTCTTTTTTAAAATATTACATTTAAACACGTTTGCACTACCTTAAATGTGCGTTGCATTTCTTGACAACACCTTCAGTAATGTCAATCACTTTCATTTATCAGTATTTCATTGTTAGTTGATTTTAGTACTTGTATTGTTGTTGTTTTCTTTTTTTAGAAACGATCTAGTAGGATTGTCCTGGGCCAATTACGTTTTTTATTAATCCAAAGAATCGTTTCTTTCTCTGCATTACGTTAGAATCATGGTAAGACAAATTTATGTAAACGCAATGTCATTAAGTAGCAACCGCTCCGTTTCGAGCGATTCATCCAAAGATTAACGGATGTGTGCCGTATAAACCCATTTCATTGTGTTCCACTAGACCTACACGCCCTCGGTGATGATTACAAAATCACCTAATTACGATACTAAAATAGTTTGGTCGAAATAACTAAATGTTTGGTCGTTCTTACTAAATCTCGATGACATATAATATTCAAGTGGAACGAATACTTTCATTTAGTCGTTCGAACAAACAAAAATTGGTTCCTTCAAATGTAGCGCCTTGATTGAATGCTATTTTTAAATGTGTAGTAGATAAGTCGGTTCATTTACCAGACAGGGGGCGCCACTTGTGATTCTTGCGCCCGCAAGTGAAGTGCGACTTCTCCGGACACTGAGACCGCACGAGGACTGAGACGTTCGCAACGTCTTATTATAAACAGATAAAACCATTTTAACCGAAGCATTCTCAAAACGATTACAGGTTACGAAATTTCTCTTCGTGTTTCATAAAATACTCGAAAAATTTCTGACTGCTGATTACGATGATAAAAATTGGCGGTTTTGCATATAGAAGCCGCCACCTTGAAAACATTGCCTAAAAACGTGATTTTTTTTTGGTAGTTTTTTTCGCATTATTTTGAAAAATACAATTGTGCTATGAATGCAGATGATTTATTCGATATGCAATACCGTCGCATGTATACGCTAAAACACATCTTACTATCGAGAATCTCGACTTAAGAGCAGTCATTTATTAATCGCGCTTCCTTTCACGATTACGAAAAAAATGTATCAACTCTTTTTTGTAGATGTCTTTTTGTTTTTGTCTTTCTGTCTTTTTTGTTTGAAATATTTTTTTCGTCAAATTTGTATTTTTCAACATAAATGCAAAAAACTTAAAGTAGACGCGTTTTTTCAAAATGGTGGCTCCAATATGTCCGACCGCCAATTTTTATTGCCACATTCGAAATCAGCAGGCCAAAATAGATCGAAACATGGTGTAAAAAGAAACCAGGTCCTATTGAGGTCGAATTTTCGTCCCATTCTGCGCAGGTCTCAGCAGTCGGCCATATTTCAATTATATATGCGTATGATCATAGAGATTTATAATACAAATCTCTATGCGTATGATACCGTGTTTGTATATGGACGCGAAGTAGTGTTAGTGTTTTGTTTGTAACCTGAAAACCTCGCAAGGAGTTCAGTTCGAAAACAAAGTAAATTTTACGTAATATTAACGTTTTCCTCCTCCCATAGCCCCATTTCGAAATTTTGCATTTCTAAATTTGAACAATTACAGAAGCTAGCTAACTTATTCGCATTCAAAATCGGCGCTAGGAAATGGCGGAAGGTTAGGACCTCCGTTCATTGGCTGTAATAAATGGCTGCGCAAGAACACACCTTGTTGTCTTACATCATGGATCGAAATAGTGTTTGATAATTTACCTATATATATATATATGGACATATATTATGCGATGAAATTTAAATTGTTTACCTAGTATACATATACGAAAAAGTTAGGTTAAGAAGGATTGGCAGCGATTCAAAATGATTTATTTCGCATATCTGCGACTACTTCCCAATCCTTCTTAATTATGAAAATTTTTATTTTCAATCCTTTTTCGTTTATTGGATAGCTTGCACAAAATGCCTTGAATTGTGTATACTATATATAAATATATATATATTCAAGTGTATATACTATACTATAATCCAGCTGATTATAGATGGTAATTACATTATTATTATTCAGTATCTTTTGTGTGTACAAAATTTATCATACAAATGATGTTAGTATATATATATCGCCATTAGAATTAAATCATTGTTGAAAAAATATAAAAATTTCCGCTTATCATAAATGATAATTATATCCCTCAAAGTGACTATGTAAAATATTTAGGAATACACTTAGATCGCAGCTTAACATGGGAGCGTTACATCTTCAGCAAGCGTAAACAGCTAGGCCTAAAAATGAAGACAATGTTCTGGCTCATTGGAAAAAAAATCAGAGCTTACAAACAAAAACAAAATTAAATATTAAAGAGGACACTCAAAATCTAAATATCTGCTACCATAAATTAATTAATATTATGAAAAATAAAAATAAAATTTTTTACATACATACTTAACTTATTTACTTCTGAGTTCATTAACCCCGACCAAGACTGTATATAAAGGCAACGAATCTTTTAAGTTTGCCGAAACGTCAAGACAATTTATTTATTTATTTTACATCGACTGTTCTCAAAAAAGATCTTTTTGTAGATTATTGACTCAGTATCGACAATGCTGGATTTTATCCCGTAAAAACTGTTCTATACATTGACTATAGTACTGAGTGACAGACACTATATAGTGTTATTATATTATTTATTTAAAAATAATATTCTTTTTTATAAAAAAATACTCAAGCCAATCTGGCCGTACGTTATATAACCTACTTCAAATTCAAATCTATAGAAAGTTTAGAAAGAATTTCAAGTTTTACATAATAACATCATTAATGCCCCGTAGTTCGTAACGAATGAAATTATTCGCAACGATCTTCAAGTATCTTCAGTAACAGGAGAAATAAACGATACGTATAAAAGACATAAAAACAAACTTGAAAATCATCCAAATCTTAAAAAGTTCATCAAAATCTTAAGAAATTCCATCACGAGCACCAAGCTCAAGAAACTCAAAATTTGTTGAAGATTAGTAATAAAGCAGTGCAAAAATGTATAAGTTAATGTCAAGGTGCAAAAGCTATATACTTAGTTATTTTTTGTATAATTATATTATAATTTTCTCATATTTAATAAAACTACAGTATAGAATACTGGCTGGAGTATTTCTACTGAGACAATGAGACATGTAATTTATATGTAATATAAGTAATACGATTTACTTATTGTCTCCTTAGGAGACAGAGTGTAAATAAAAGAGGAGTTACAAAAACAAAAAAACGTTTTTTTTTTAATATTGTTTTTAGTATGGAATTAAATCTGTTTGGCAATTAAGATTTTCTAAAAAAAAATCATTTTAGAGATTGTTTTTAACAACAATTTTTGCTGATGTTTTTTTAAAACACAATTACATCGAGAGAGAGAGAGAACAAGAAATAAGTGCGTTTTTTATACATTTCCTTTTTTTAATAAAAGCAGTACAATAGATATTGTTTTATTTATTTAAAAATTTTATCACTTTCGTATAAAAATATATAAATATAAAAATATAAATAAAACAGAATATATAGGCTTATAAATGATGGACATATATATATATATAAAAACGATAATTCTTGGGAGAAATGTTTATTTTTGTACAAAAGTATAAATAACGAAAAATGACGATGAAAAGACTATTATTGTCGAAAATTATTTCTATTATCTCTAATTGACGAGTTTCAGTCTCTTTCTGGATAATACTGCTGGATATTTTTGACAATATCTCCAGTGACTTCCGACGAGGAAGCGCAGAGCACTCTCCTGCTCAATACATCAAATGGCCCTCCTGTAATGCAGAACGAAAAATTACGATTCTTGATCCTTTCATTTATTTTTATTTATTTAGTTTTTTTTTTTTTTGTTTAGTTGCAAATTATAACAATATTACAAAATTACTGAGATATTTACCAGCAGGATCAATGCAAATGCCGCCAGCTTCTCTGATAATTAAGTCACCTGCCGCAATGTCCCAGGCGTGGACGCCAAATTCAAAATTGGCATCTGCTGCACCCATTGCTACCATGCACAAGTTCCACGCTGCTGAACCCAATGATCGAATTCTAAAGTGAAAATGTAGGATTATTATACGGTTTACAAGTGTGATTGTCACAATACAATAATAATAATGATGATGATGATGATTAACAACAACAACAATAATAATAATAATAATAATAATAATAATAATAATAATAATAATAATAATAATAATAATAATAATAATAATAATAATAATAATAAACCTAACAATAATAAAATATCGACGTAATTGACATGTTTAAAAAAATTGTACACACAAATGGGCAAATCCGAAGAACTTTTAATTTTTTCTTTGTTTACTGTAGTAACATAATATGAAAATAAAACCGTTTATTACTGAAATATGGTTAATGTTTGTTGTCATTGTGTTTCTATGACTTAATGAAATTCTTCTGTACAGTACTGGTTTTTTATAAGCATGCTATTATTTTTTTTATAAGCATGCTATTAATTATAAAAATTGAAAATTGCAGATATAACTTTGTTGAAAATTGCAAAGGAAATGGAAAAATGTCATATTTTATGTAAACTTAGAAAATAAAATTGAATCGGTTGTATGAACACTGAAAAATCTTGAATTATATTTATACAAAATATGAGTTTTAGTTAAAAAAAATTTTTTTGAATTTTATTTTAAATTTCATTTTAAAATTTGCGAACTGAATTAAATTTCTGTTATTTTTTTTAATGACTGAATTAAATATTGCTTTTGTTGCAGATATAAAGTGGATTTTTGTAAAGGCGTATTTCTAATTGATTGTATACCCCTGCGCAAGTGACGTCATTATTTTTACGTTTTCCATAACGATTTTCATTTTTTCCTGATCTCTGCTGGTGCCCATTTCCATCATGACTAAAGCTTTCCGTAAATCTGAAAAAAAAAATGATAGATTATCATTAAATATTCACCTCCAATGACTTTTATTAATAGTGCATTGACTTTTTCTTTTATTTAAATGAATGTATCGAATTTCTCATTTTTTGATTTCGTACAATGATCGAGAAGTATTCTCTACTCAATGAATGTACCGATTTTATCGTTTATAGATTTGCATGCGTATTCAAGGCGTATAATAATCGACAATGCGAAATTTAGTAATTGGTGAATTCTTTGATAAAACACATATGTGATAAAACTGTTTTTTTCTTACCTTTTTCACCGGAAGCGCGAATAGGAGCACCATTCATAAATGCGCCCTGACCTCGGCGAGCAGTGAATAATTGTTTGTACACGGGATTATAAATGATTCCGATTTCTGCGGTTCGATTGACGTATAAAGCCACGGAGATGCTGATCAGGGGGAGGCCGTGAACGAAGTTCATCGTGCCGTCCACCGGGTCGATAATCCACGTTGGGGCATCCGTTAATTTCATGCTACCCGCAATTTGCGAAGCAGATTCTTCGCCGATGAATCTGTAATTTTTATTTTTGTTATACCTAACATATTTTATTTTTAGGAATATAACATTGTTTACCAGTATAGGTTCGAATTGCCACACAAAAAGTATACAGAAAGTTGAAAAGTACATTTTCAAAACAATGCGGGAAATCTGAATTTTCCGCACATTGTTAAGAAATATGTCTTTTGAGATTTTGAGATGGATTCAAATGGATCCGTTGTGACAAAATTACATTCGCGCTTTTGATTTTTTTTTTTAATCTCTGCGAAGCCAAAAATAATGTTACCGGAAATGAATCATTTCCAATCAATCTCCGCGGATTAAAAGTACGAATTACCAGGAATTCAAACGGATTCAAAATTTGTTTAATGAATCCCTTTTCGTTTACTATAGTAACTCAATGCATTATTATATATAATTTCGCATTTATAATGCAAACGTATAATTGCAACAAGAAATGAGTCACAATGAAATGCTTCAATTTATATAACAACCAGACTGGTTTGAATGATCTATTATGTCTCGCAAAGTGTGTTTAATTGAATTTTATTATTTTTTTTTTTTAAATCAATTTTAATGGAACTCAATTGAGGTACGGTCTCCCTATCAATCTTAAAATTAATCGTTTCATTAGACTCTTAAATGTATATATGCGTTGATTCGCAGTTTTTTATCGAATTCTTTTTCATTTGAGTTGCGTATATACTGGAGCGATTAAGATTATGATTTTGATTGAAATGTCTACTGGACAATTTTATCGTAGAATTCTGAAAATGTTGAATTACTTGTGATCGGGAAATCTTGCGGCTAGTTCCTTTATCAAAAGCTTTTCCACTAGGTGATCGGTTTCCGTGACAAGGTCTATGTCGCTGGATTTTTCCGAAATGTTCTTCTGTCTACTTATGTTTTCCTTGACAATCTGAAAATGTACATTTAAAGATTCATAATCGATCATTCGTGTAAAAAAAAAAAAGAAAAAAAAAATGAAATCAGAATTATAAACAACCATTTGGCACGTTTCCTTTTAACGATGGAATGTATTTGAAAAAAATTCAAATATTTGTGATATATACACGTCAGCCACGAATATTTCATTGTCGATGGCAATTTTTATTAAAAATGACATGATTTAAAACTCCTTTTAAATTTCTAGAGTTGATGACCAAGACTAAAATTGTGATATATTTATTGTTGTTATATATATATATATATATATAGCAAAGAATAACGTCAGTTTCGTCGAAAAAAGTCAATATATTTCAATATTTTTTTCTCATAAAGTATGAATTTAAAAAAAATAGCAAGAGAGCCTTTCTGTCTAAAATTTTGTGCAAAATACAATACAGTTTTTTTTTTATTTAAAAAAATTGTATTTTGTTCTTAATTTTTTTTTTAATTTTTCTGCTTCAGTTTCGTCATCTTGAATTTGTTAATTTTATTTCAGATTTTATATTGGCGATAAGAATATATGATAAGAACACTTCAATATCATTTTCAGTTTAATTGCGCCCCTGAAAGGATTAAAAAATTTATGGTATATATTGTTGTATATATATATATATATATATATATATATATATATATATTCTTAGATATATATATACTCGTACAAATTTTTAAAAGTAGTTAAGTAAGAACAGATATATCCAACTTTTTATAAATTAAAAATTTGTCAAGTATATTTAGAGAATCGCTTATTGTTAGACAGTGATTGACCCCGTGGAATGGGAATGTATATTAATAACTCAACATTAAATTGCTAGCAACAATCGATACTAGTGTAATCAGCAGCGAACTGCTTTTGCGATATGCGACAATTAGGGAGCGAAAGTAATAGACTGGAATGTTATTTATAAATTTCTCGTATTCGAGATTTTTTTTTCTTCTAAATTATGAAATTATTTTATGCCTGGAAAAACGTTGCTTTAAATAGTATACGATATCGGATGATTATCAATGAAACATTGAAAAAGTGTTAGAATATTAATGATAGATTAATAATATTTAATAAATTTGCTATTCTATAAGAATTATTATGTGGGAATGTAATAAATATGCGTGCAAATAAAAATATATAAAAAAAGAATAAAAAATAAACAACCCAAAAAATATAAAAAAAAAAAAATTACAAACTTTATTTGATTTCCTTATATGTACATTCATGTTATGTCTTTTATATTATCATTATTGTATCATTTGTTTCGATTATCGGACATTAGAAAATCTAATCCGACGAATGATAATAGCGAACTCACCGGTCCAGCTTCTTTGACAAGACGTAGAACGACGTCGTAATATTTATCAAGATCCGACGATTTTTCGGGGCGCGCTTCTATTAGATTCGAGCCGATTAAAAGGCAACCTAACAAGACAATGCCCAACATGATTCGCTTAAAAAAAAATCCACTGCACTTTATACGAATAGTACGCTGCTGCTCCGAAGATCTACTGACCGTTCGTTCATGAGTTTCGGTATTTTAACGATCGCGAGCTCCGCATCCCTCCACTTTCTATATACATATATACGGTCGTTCCAGGGGGTAAAAGGGAACTGCTCACCCAACGGACCCCTTCCTTTTTTTTTAGAATATTTTTGGAATATCTATTGTTTGTTCTTTAATCCCTTGGTTCACAAAAAAAAAAAAAAAAAATCAATAATGGACTTGGCTTTAAGTAATATTTTGAAGATTCGACATCATTTCAGGTTTTCTGCATCCTCGTATATTCTAAGAGAACTAAAAATAGAGAAAAATAAAAAAAAAAAAAAAAAAATAAAAATAAAAAAAAAAAAAAAATATAAAAAAAAAAAAAAAATAAAAAAAAAAAAAAAAAAAATTATAAAAAAAAAAAAAAATAATAAAAAATAAAAAAAAAATAAAAAAATTTATAT
>JAPYZR010004278.1:0-12577 GCA_030522945.1 Trichopria nigra | reverse complement strand
TTCATGAGCCCGAAGCAATAATTGATGACACAATTGTTGCAAAAACAAAATGGCGGCCGCAGAATGAAAAATCCTAATATTTCTGCCTTTTTTATAGTTCTTTCACGAACTAGAAATCCGATTAACATGAATTCTTATTTCGGTGGACAAGTATAATGCGGCCGAATCAGTGGTTGTCATTACAGTGGTTTCGAAAACAAAATGGCGGCTTACGGAACTAAAACCCAAATCATTTGCAGTGTTATCTCACGATATAAAAGGCTCATTTGATTACTTTGAATTTGATCGGGACGGGTTACTCGGGGGTTTTCGGGATCGCTGAATTCAAACTCAGTATCAAAAATGCAAAATTTCGAAAAACCCTTATATTTTTAGCCATATGACATTAATCGATAATAACATTTTATCAACTGTACCAACATTTATTCGCTGTTAATCAATTGCTTAATTAGTAAATTAATTGTTAATTTCTAAAATTGTTGCTTTTTTCGGTGGTAAAGTTTAATTTAAAAAATAGCCTCCGGAATTTAAACTTCCACTTCACTGAGACTTTTTTACGCAATATGACGAGGCAATACTCTGCGGTTAATTCGACGACAGAGTCATTTTCTAATTGCCTATGGCGATATGACAACTTCGACATTCTATTAATGGCGGATCTAATGTGAACGAAATAAAAGTATCAACGTTCACTTTTGCATTGAAAAGCGGGTTTCGAGGCCACTGATTGACATTTTTTCAATCTTTTTTTCTTTTCGGCGTGACGTCTTTTAAAACGAGTTATACTGAAATTAGAGTGTCTAACGTCAAAGAAGTATAGCAGTATTTCGGACTGGTCATTTTATAATTTCAAGCTTAAATTTGTATTCTTTTCATGTACGTATCATTTCACGTATATTATTCTTTAAATTCATTTTTTTTCTTTCGAATCATTTATTTCGAACATTGTTGACGCAACCAAACATTTTGTAGATTCAACCAAAAGATTTGTTGATTTAAGAAAAAAAATATTGTAGGTTCAACAATAAGTGTTATAGTTTCAACAGAATGATTTATTAATTTAACAAAACATTTTGTAGATATAACAAAAAACTGTGGTTTTAACAACAAAAACATTGCCGGTAAAAAAAAATTGTTGGCACAACAAAAAATGTTCTAGATTCAACAAAACATTTTGTAGGTATAACAAAAAACTGTGTGGTACGGCAAAAATTGCTGGGAGGACAAAAAGAATCTTGGTTTAAAAAAAATGTTATAATTCAAGCAAAGGTTTGTTGATTCAACAAAAATTATGTGGTGCCAATCGAAAAATTTGTTTGTTCGTCAAAACATTGTGCAGATTTAACAAAATAATTTGTAATATAAAAAAAAACGTCGTCACGTTGCAACGACTCTAAAATAATACGACTATTACTTTTGTAGGTGAAATTTTCGTCAAAAAAAATGTTCATTATTTCCCCAACAATTTTAGGCTGCACGTTTCAAAAAGTCCTTCTTCAACATACGAATCGAAAATAATTGTACAATGTGTAACGTTCCCCTATGCATAGCACGCGCACCCTCCCCGTTTCACTTCTATATACAATTCTCCCAGTAGTGATACGCGCCAATATACACATGTATATATATCCCCAATTATACAAGGCAGCAACGTAACGCGCCGCGTTGCAGCGCGGTTAATTAAAGATAATGACGGAGAGAGTTACATTAATTAATGAGTACATAATAAATGAACGGCCAACCTTTGATGAGCCTCCGGGATAATATCGTCGACGACCACGTAGATCATCGCACCTGCGGCGAACGCCAGGGCGTATGGTAGCGCCGGAGCAGCCAGGGTCACACCTGCAGCACCGAGGACTCCGGCGATGGGCTCGACCATGCCCGAAAGTTGCCCGTACCAGAAGCTTTTCAGCGTGCTGAATCCGGCCGCCTGAAGTGGTAACGACACCGCCAATCCTTCCGGGAAGTTCTGGATTCCGATACCGATCGCCAGATTTCTGTAAGGGAACGGCAAGATTTGAATATCATTTTCGACGACGACTGACTTGCACTTCTTTGTTTTCCCTATAACGTTTTCGCAATAAAAATCCGACAATTCAACAATGCAACGCTTGGATTTCCATTGCAAGAGCGTTTGGTAAATTAGCGCCTTTCTTAATACTATCGTATATGAAGAGGGACGAGAGAGACCTGCAAAAATGAAAGGAACCAAACGCGATATTATGATATCGATAGATAAAATGGTGCAGTACAGATTCATGGGATTAAAAACATTGGTATGTTTTTTTAATATGATAATTTTTATAAATATAAAGTGAAATCGGTAAATAGATAATAGCCAATGAATATATTAGGTGATGGTCACTATATAGTTGCCACTCTACCACTATGGTTGTATCAACCATACAAACTGTTGCGTCAACCAAAAGAATTGTTGTGTCAACTATAGAAAATTTAAACATTATCCGTTCCATGCTACATAAAGGTTTTTAGGGTCGCTCAATCCGAATCTTAAAATTGAAAATGTCGAATCCAATATGGCGGTCGAATTTCCAAATGTTCGTGCATCTCCGTTTTGAGTCTCTTCAATGCGGATTCGGGTTGAGCGACCTCAATACACTGAAACAAAAATTTGTTATTTTCAAGTAAATATTTACTTGGATTAAGAAAATGTTTCCTTCTTTTGTAGTAAATTTTACTTCATTCAAGAAAATCTTTTCTTAATTCAAGTAAATATTTATACTTGAAAATTTAGTTACGTCACTATTTTTGGCCGCCATATTGGATCCGCCATTTAGGCCGATCCAATTTTGTTTTACCTAAAAAAATTTGAAGAAAAATCTTATTTGAACCTTTCATCCAGTCTCAAATGACATAAAAATTATATCAATAGAATTTTTCAATTTTCACTACGTTAAATAAAATTTGTTTTTTAATATTCGTATATAATATTAATATTAATTGCTTACAAAAAATTCAAATTTTGTCAGATATATCTTCTGATTTTAAATTATTTCATTAAAAAAAAAGACAATTATATTCTCACATTTTATTAAATTGTAATTTATATCAAGGTCTTTTAACTCTCCAAGAACACGAATTTCTTACGACTTTTGAACATATATGCAATTGTATCATATGGTACGAGGTGTAATAACAAACACCATCCCATGGCAGTTTACATGTATATATTTATAATTGTCACAGCTACGGTAAATATGTATACACGATAAAAATATAGATCTGATATAACGTTTGGCAGTATCGTATTCCACTTCACGAACACATATACATATATATTCGTCAAACTTTTGTCGATGACAACGAAAATAAAATACCAAAATAAAAAATACTTTTGACACGAAAAAAAAATCAATAATTGTCACGATCGTTTCACAGCACAATGAATCAATCTTGATCGGACTCGTCGTTCACGTTCGAATCACTGTCGGTTTCCGAACTGTCGGAAGCCTCCCTACTGTAACTTATGTCCACTTCTTCCATGGTTTCGACGCGGACCTTCGGCGGCTTCAACAAGCCGATCGTTTCCTCGGACAGTAACTTGCGAGGCTTTTGCGGCAGTGGTCTAATGCTAGAAATGTACGGATCCGAGATGACCATCAAGTGATTGAAGACCTCCTCCATTATGTCCTTCTTGGACAACTTTTGGGCGAAATGTTCCTGATACTTCCTCAATCCCTTGTACCATGCATCCTGGGCTTCCTCCGACAACAGTCCCAGCGGCAATAAGGCCGACGACATTATTTCCGGTCCGTGAATCAGAATTTGATGGACCGACAGGGGCATACAGTACCAGCCGTACAACTCGATGAAATCCCGGGCTGTCAGGATGCAGTAGTCCCGAAAGTCGTCGCCATTGATCTCGTGGCCGCACGAGATGGTCTGCAGGATCACGTGGAAGCGCGTAATGATTTCCTCGGACACGCCCGTAATGGCCGACGAGGTGCGCGAGTTCTCGAAGAAGACCCGCGCGGTCTTGCCGTCATTGGTGCACCCGTAACCCTGCTTGGGATGATCGACCGTTATACCCAACTGGGCGCGAAACGCTTCTTGAATGTTTTTCTTGCGCTCGGCCATGATCTTCTTGTCTTCCTCGGAGCGCGCTTGCCACTTCTTCATGGGCAGCTTGTACGACAGGTGCAAGCAGCACTCGAAGAACCGTATCCAGAGGTGCAGCGTGGAAATTCCGAAGAACAAATTCGTTTCGACATTCTCGTTCCTTAATATCTCGTCAATGTCGTTCAAGTTCTTCGAGGCAGCGCCGCATAAATAACAGCGTATCGTCGACTTGGTGCGTGACACCGCGCTGCAGACGATCCCGTCGATCGTCGTATAAAACAGTTCGAATCTCACCGAAATGTTCATTCCATTCATGACGGTCGCGAACGGCACGAGCGACTTGATCTGCTGCTCCACGTCGTTGACCTCGTTCACGATTATCTGTCCGTTTTCGTCGAGAAACTTCAACGTTATCGGTCGGCAGAAACGTGGCGACGACGGGCTAGGATTCTTCCAGATGATGATCTCACGGCCCGAATCGCTGGATTCGCACAGCAGTTGCAACGGCACGAAAGTGGAAAGGAACACACTGTCGTCCAGCCGGCCGTCCGCGTTGAACTTGTGCTTGTACACGCTTCGTCCAGAACTTCCGTCGCAACCCCACTTACAGATCAGTCGCATATTCTTCACGTTCTCGGCGCTCAGCGTGGCGATGCCTTCCTTCAAGAAATGCAGCAGACGCTGCGCCGTGTGCTCCAGCAAAGCCTGCAGCTGCACCTCCGCGCTGCTCTCGGTGACGGTGACGCTAATCTTGGACGGGCAACATTGGCAAATCGCTTTTTGCACGTGATTGTAGGGCGGATACAACTTGCACTTGTTCTCCTTCGCCACCTTCCTCATGGACTGATAGAACCTCTTGGTGAACTTGTGCTCCACCACGATCGACAGGGCCGCGTCGTCCGACAGGGTGCTCTCCGCCTGCGACGCCTTCTTGTGCTTCGACCCTCTGTTCGGGCTCGTCAGGGAAATGTCCCTCATGACCTTGGACGCGTCCACCTGGCCGCATGGCCGGAGGCTCAATTGGGGAGCGTAAGTCAGTTCCTCCTGCGCGGCAACTTTGCGGGTCTGTTCGGTCTTCTTGCGCTTCGGTTGCTCGCAGACGTCAGGGAATTGTTCAGACGCGCAGCAGCCTGCCGTCGTCGACGTCGACGGGCCCCGATCCTCGGCTTCCCGTATCTTGATGTGCAGCAGCTCCGTCAGCCAGGCGCTGTGCTTCTTCAAGAATGTCCTCTCGTGCCTGTTGCTGTTTTGCCATTTCTCTCGCAGCTTGTAAAACAACTTGGAGAGAGCGGGCTTCTGATCGTCGCATATCTTGATATGGCGGCCCATATTGTTCGTCCATGCGTGCTCGATGATCTCGATCTGATTGGACAGGCCGTCGTTGAAGTGGTTCCACGTCAAAACGTAGATCTCCTCGATGGAGCAGGTGATTATGTCGTAGCCTAATTCCAAACCTGCAATGACGATACGAACTGATTCGGACGAGACGTGCGCCGATGAAAAATTTTACGCACGCATAAATATAGTAGTTTGCGCACGAGTTCAAAGTCCTATCGATATTAAAAAGTTGGTTTTCTGCGTAGTGAAATTGAAAGTGCAGTCTTTATTCGACGATCGTGAACGTGTTTGTAGGCAACCCTTTGTTCTCAACAGGACTATTGATCGCGCGTATTTCAACGATTGAAGCGATATTTATTTGTAGGATTGATGGAATGTCGGCTTTTCATTCGAAACCTTCAATTAAAACTAAATTGATGCTGAAAATTCGGAAAGATCACCCCATTATCATCCGTGAGTTATTACGGGACACCCGATATATACGACGTAAAATTCATTTTTTTTTCTACCCCGTATATACTCGTCAGTTTCATCGCTTTCGACGGGATCATAATAAAGCACCACCCAGTATATGGCGAATTCCATCAAACAGAGCCGCGACCCTACCGACATCTGTTCCGACGCCGCGCAACGCCAAAATCGCAACGAGAGATACGCGCACGACTGTGGATAATCCAGAGATAAGGAATGTATAGCAGAAAGAGGAGAGAGAAAGCACCGATAATATTGCCATGTATTTGGATGAGCAACGTACCTTCGGGTAGAGTCTGCATCTTCGCCGAATTCGCCTTTGAACTATGGAGAGAAACGTTATATTAAAACCACCGTTAACTTCTGAGCGTCGTCGCGGGTGCCTCGACCAAGAGCATACTACAAACTGGAGGAATAACACGCATTTCGTATATAGGTATATATAATTTAGTGCGTGCCGGCCTTGGGGGAAGATAATTCTCCCCTTCGGCAAACGCTAACGACATCTGTAGATGTTCGAGATTACTTCTTAGGTTTTTGCAAGCTTTTTCGTGATGTTTGCCGAACGCTGGAAAACTCAACTTTCGCAACTCCATCATATATTCGTTCTATCTCTTTCTGTATGTGTGTGTGCGCTCTTTGTTTTGTTTAGCCGTTATTATTTATCGTGTGAATGCGCTATTTTTGTATACATTTACGAAACCCGCCCATATTCGTTCGATCGTTATATACACGAATGTGATAAAGCGCGTATAGAAAGAGAGAGAGAGAGAGAGGGAGATCGCAGAAAATATATACGATGCGCTCGATTATTATATATATTTCGGACGCGATAATTACAATCGATTTGTTTCGCGGCGGCGATTGATTCGAGGTATGCGCAGGTTGCGATTGCAAATGATGATTGGCATATGAAACAATGGGCTGACGCCGCGCATTCGAAGGCGAGAAATCCGAATCCTCCATCAGAGAGGCTGCGGGATACGAGGCGAGCAGAAAGAGAGAAAGAGCGAGAGAGAAAGAGAAAGAGAAAGAGAAAGAGAGAGGGAGAGAAAGACGAGTTCTCGAGAGTCGGCTTCCACATTCCCGAGGTTTTTCCAGCCGTTCATTCAGCCGCATTCGAGCCTCCTCGCCGCACTCCATGGCACACCAGGGCATCGGCGCGCTGGCTTCGAATTATATTCCACGGAGAAATAATATCGATCTTGGGTTTAATCGTGCACATGTGTATGTGCGAAATAAACTTCGTAGACTGCAACAACTGGGCTTAAGGTGGTCTTGATACGTAATTTTCGTTTCTTTGTCTGATCCATGGGTTACTAATGGCGGTGGTTGCGTTGTCCTTTATTGCATCGTTTGAAAACATTTCTTTGTTTTTTTTTTTTGGCGTGCCGTGTTCGTGGACTATTCATCATCATTTTTAATATCTTTTAACACGGGAAAAATGGATCGGATATAATTATATCTGATTCATATATACATATCTGGATCATATATAATTATATAATAATTAATTAATTAATAATAATTATATATATGTATATATTATCTGGAACATATATGATCCAGCTATAATGATATATGATTCAGACATAATTATATTTGTACTTTTGAAAATATTTGAATTAAAAATTTTTAAATAAATGCGTGAATGAATTTTAATTAAAAAATTGTATATTTTTGCATACACGTTGGATTTAAACAAATGGATTTAAACAAACTGAGAAAGTCTCAAAATTAACATTTTATTGTATTCTATGTCGCTGAAGTCCGGAACGCTGGGTTGCAACGAAAATAATAATGAAACAAAACATTTTTTTTGTGATATTTTTACTTCGACTTATATCGTGGATTGTTTCAATTTTATTTTCAATTCTTGTGTTCTTTGTGCATAAAAAATGTAGAAAACAAGGAAAATAATATTTTTAGGCATTATATTATATTATTACATATTTATGATTTTCGTTGTAATCTAACAAAATTTTATTAAAAAAGTAAGAAATATAAATCGTTCTCTAAAATTCATTCACGTATTTTATTTTATTTAAAAATTCAGTGCCCCAATACGAAATTTTGCAAAGTATTAAAATAAAGTTTTAACTGAAATATGACGTTAATAATTGATAAATATAAGGATAGGATACTTGGAAAAGTAATCGTGCTACTCATTATACGTAAAAGTTCAAAATCAATAATCCATCTATATACAGAGTTGAAAGAATGTTTCGTAATTCTTTAAAGATTTATAATTGGTCTTTAGATTTGATGTAAAAAATTTTTTTTTTTTTTATTCAGACGTGAAAGTGGCAGGACTAGTATATATCATAAATTATACTATATCGTAAAATAGTATAAAAAATTCAAATTCATTATTAAATTTTTTTTAAATCTATAAATATTATTCCACAATTTAGATTATATTCGCATTTGAAAAATTTATGTGGTATTTATAAGTATTATACATGTTAATTATATATATATATATAATGTAATATATATTTTTTATTACATTTTATAATAGAGAGAATTGTAGAATAATATATTTGTAGATTTAAAAAAAAAAAATGAATACTAAATTTAAAATTTGTTGCATTTGAATTTGAATATTCCCTAGTAGAAAATGACACCAGTTTCTGCCTAATTTTTCTGGCCTTTATGTTAAAATTAATGGAGTCTAGAAAAAATGGCCATAATTATTAATACTATTTTGAGTTTCAAGCAGTGTATTAGAAGTAAGCATCATTACTACGACTAGTTTTATTTTTATTTTTATATCTTTGATCTCCATTTTTGCTCTATTGTCCAGTGCTGTATTTTTAAATTCACATATTACTGTTTTATATTAATTATATTTTACTTTTATTTCTATTGCTTCATTCTTTTGTAAGAACCTTTAGTCCGTTTATTAATAAATAAATAAATAAATAAATAAATGTCGATGCGCCTGATACCGGTTTAACTTACTAATGTTTCTTACATGGTTTATGTTTTTATGTTTTGCACTTTTTTTCTGTATTTCTCTTTTACTTTAATTTTATTTCAAATTGTACTACTATAATTGTAACTTGAGGACGAATTCGCCCGTAAATAAATATATAATAATAATAATAATAAATCATTAAATAATTAAATAAATAAATAAACTGGTCTCAGTTTCTACTAGGGTCATTACTTCCTAATTCTCGCGCGTATGTTTTTCAGCTAAGATTTTTCATTTCTATCGTCTCGCTTCCACTTCTTTTATCTACTTACAATTCGTTTTTGTTTTATTTTACTTTAATTTCTCATTTATGAGAATAAAAAAATTATAACAAAAAAAAAAAATTAATATGATATAGTAAAGGGCATCTTGCCCGTTTATAAATAAAATAAATAAATAAATAAATATGATTAACTATTTATTAAATGTAAATACGTCATATATATGCGTATAAGTACCACATTTTTTTCTATCTCTTTTTGTTGATAAGGGCGTTATCGCCCGATTATATATCTTATAAATAAGTAAATAAATAAATAAATATATACATATATATTTATTAAAATTTTTTTTTTTTATAATTTAGATTTATATTTTGACGAATCTTGAATAGTTTCTTGATTCTCACACGACTTGTGAAAGTTCATTAATTTATTTAAACCGTATATGCTAATAATAGACTGAAAGATTAATTAAATAATTAATTAATAATTAATTACTTAATCAATGTATATCAATCAAAACACTAAAAAAAATTTTTTTTAATCCAAACGAAAATTATAATGCGAAAATGACATAAAGACAAACGTATATTTTGTTTTTGATTTTTACAAAAGTTGAATATTGATTTTTACAAAAATGAATTTGTTGTAACATTTTTTAAAGCTTAGTCCATTAATAACAAATTTACCAAATTTTCGTTTATTCTTTTTTATTTATTTATTTATTTGTATGATACGATTCGTTGTAAAAAAAGTCTTTCTTGGTTCCTAGACTTTTTTTTTCAATTTTCAAAATCAATTTTTTGAATGAATCATTTTCTTCATTATAGTCCATTCTATCAATTTTTGTATCTATTTTATCGTTTATTTTTTTCTTTTTTCCTTTATTCATTTTTCTACATCCCAGCAAACGCAACAAGAAATGATTATTTTTAAAATATATCACGGTTATTTCTTACAAAAATGTTACATCATTGTTACACTGTCAATGACTATCTATAGGTATTCCTCATTATCAACTTTCCTTCCACGTTCGTTAAATGTTTCTTTTTTTCTTTCACTTTTTACAATTTTATACAAAATGACGTTACATAATATTTTTAATATATGGTTCTTCCCACGAAACCCGTGCATGCGGCCGTTGTTCCTCCATCAGGTTTTAAAACGCGAAATTTTTTCCCCGGGGAGGAGGAAAACAGCCACTTTTCCCACTAGGCAGCAAAGTCGGCCGTTTTGATCCTCCGTTTTCGCGCGAGTAAAAATGCTAGGTTTCTTCCTCCCTCGAATTTGACTACGAGATATAGTGGCGTCAACTTTTTTTTCCCCAAAAAATCATACGTCGCAACTTTTTCCAAACCTGCCCTGTATGTGTAACGTCATTGTTCGGCTATTGACTCGGGAGTATTGATTTTCGTCGGATATTCCATTTGCCGGCGCACCGAAGAAAAGGCACAAGTGAAATGTTACGACGAGAGCCTTTCACGGAATGTGCGAGGCATCGGCAAGGGTCTCGATAGACTCGATCGTTACAATGGGGGGCGACGAGAACTGCCTGCATCGTGCAATATGTGATCCCGCACCGCATCACGGCGGGCTGCATCAGGCGAGCAATAGCCAACGAGCGAGCGAGCGAGCAGCACATCGCGTATACGATCGAGTCGTTCATTCACCTGCTTCTTCATACCTCGGCATTTATTATCTTTTTGCTCCTCTCTCTCTCTCTCTTCCTCTGATAAATTCACCTCTCTTTCCCTCTTTCTTCTCTTTCACTCTCTCCTTTTTTTTTACTCTTTCTCATTCTTCCTCACTCTCGTTCCGTCTCCCTTTCTGAATTCATCTCTCTCTCTCCATCTATTCCCTTCAAGTTCTCTTCCATCTCTCTCTTCCGCGTTTCGTGTTTATGTCTCTAAGTTTTTCCCCGTCAGCGAGGAAGAAAGGCTCACGTAAATCACGCTCGCCGCGAACCATGAGGTCGTTTCGCCGATCCCGGAGGAATTTGTCAAGTTTGTTCATGAACCTTCGTGATTTCTACGATTTTTGTACGCGCGATCGCTAAGCGATGCCTCGCGATTTAGAGCCGAGAGAATGCGATTAAATTATATTCGCCTGCATCAATGACTTCTTAAATTCTCTCTCTCTCTCTATCGCTCTCTTCGTCCTAGATCTTCGTATCCTGCTATCATCAGACGTACGCTGCATTGACTTCGTCTACGTGATGTTTTTCTTTTTTTCTTTGTTAAAATCAACAATAATAATATACATATTAGTATTATTATAAATATATTGTATATAAAAATTTATGCCAAAGATGAAAATCATTTTTTTTTTCAAATAAGAAATATTTATATTGAAATAAATTTTCATCGCTCTATCGGCAAGCCCGCGACGAAAGAAAGAGTTCTTTGCGAACAAAAAAAAAAAACAGAGGTGCGAGTGTATCTCGAAAATGATCGAAGATAATCTATATAATTTCAGATTGATTTTTCTCGAGATAAAATTAAAACGACCCTTTATTACCATTCTTTTCATAGACGAAGCGACACGGCACTTTGAAAGGGAGAAATCCGCAGGAAAGATAATTTTACGTCGTGAACGGATGGTTCGTATCTTACGCGAGACGAAATCTCGCAGGCCTGAATGAATGATCTATGAACGAATTTGCAACATTCTGGTAACACGGGCGAGATAAAAATGAAAGAGATTGAAGTTATTTCAATATAGGACAATATTTTTGTACATATACGCGTATATTCCGGTGTACTATATTATATGCCATAAATTAATATATAATTAATACAAATTAATGTGACGTGCGAACATTACTTTTTCGCTAACTCCATTCATTCATAAAATGTTTTCAATTCAATATGGCCGATTTAAATGTGACTCGTATTAAATGCGTTTCAAAAACACACCATCATGACCCACTTTTTCGTTAAATAATAAAAATTCTCCTGATATCGTGTTCGGCGGCCGCCATTTTGAATCTGTCATTATCAATGTTAATAGCAACTATTTTATCCATCATCAATTCTCGACATTTTCTATCTAGAATTCCTTAAATTTTTCTGTAATTTTTTATCGAGGGAAGATCCAAATTCGATCCAATACGTATCAATTCGAGGAACGTGGATTGTACCTTACGAAATTTAAATTTACGAATTATATTTGAATTTTGCTCAATGCATTTATGGACGACGAGATATACTCGATTCAGATCAATTTATATCAATATATTCAGATCAATTTAGATCTGCTCCGATCAATTTGGATCTACTCCAATCACAATTCTGATCGTTGTACGCTGATCTATACGCGTGTTTAAACTTGTATTTTCAGATTTACGTGATTATACGCGTTTTTGTTTACTCCACGTCTATAAGAACACTGTTAAAAATTTCTTTCGGAAGCTTCCGTAAATGTGGCCGAAGTTTTATACGGTTACTGTTTCAGAATTTTATGAAACATAAACAGAAACATATAT
>JAPYZR010004277.1:0-23963 GCA_030522945.1 Trichopria nigra | reverse complement strand
TGTCCATAAATTGTCCAATTTCATTATCTATTTCTTAGGCATCTTACAAAAATATTGGGCAATAAATGTCCAATAAATGGCTGCAATTTCTACCAGGGTGCCAAAAATTAGATATTTATAAAATTGTAGATATAATAATATACATTTAAAGGAATATAGGATTTTTCTTTATTTAAAGATTTCGAATTAATGACCATTTATTATTTACTGCGGTAACTCAGTTGTTTTAACTTCCATCATAATGTTGTGTCCCATACAGAAAAAATAAGTTCAGTGTCCGAAATGACAGCCAATTGGATGTAAATCAGAATTTTTTTAGTTTTTACACCAACTTGTGTGTCATTTCGGACCCCGAACAATATTTTTTGGTGTACTTTTCCGTAAGTGGTGTATATATAGTTGAATTTACTACTGCTAACGTCCAAATTGATGATGTCAACTTGTACAATTTTTATATTATGTATGGGGGGGGGGGGGGCATTTATCAACACTGCTACTACCGGATTATCCAGAAATCATGTGCAGCATTAAATAAGTTATGCTTGGTTTTAAAACGGGAGGTCCATGTGCGATTATTGATTCAAACATCATCCGACACTTGTTCGACGTTTACTACATATATACATCATCACGAGAAGCCGATAAAACGATATAAAAATTAAAAAAATGTATATTATTTAATAATTTTTAATTTTATATAAAAGTAGTTCCTAACCTTGTTATTTCTGATAGATCGTTAAAAAAATTGTACGAAGCATTTTAGAGTTGAGTAAATTTCTAGTGAGACATTTTCATACAATATTTTGAAAATCTGACCCCCGATTTGTATTCAGTGATTGAAATGTTCTTTTCATGTCTAGAATTTTACCGTCTTCACTTAATCTTTTCAATCCAACGTTTAATATTAAACTTTTGCTGATTTAATTACGCAATAATTTTAAAAGCACTGAATTTTTATTAAAAAATGGATAAGTTTTTTCAAAACACCTTAAGACTATGTTGACAAATTTTGCCATGTTTAAATGTATATATGTATATATAAATAACAAAATTCAAATAAATATATATATATATATTATATATTGCGTATTGAATCATAACTCTGTATGTATAACTTCTTATAGTTTTTCAAAGAAATATTGTATTTTTAATGCAATATGAAATATAATCCTTCACATCACTTATTTATTAAGGTAGTGAATAATTAACCCTTTACATTATCTGAAGTCTGTATTTATTAAAATTTCAAATTATGTAAATTATACGTTACCCTTTTACATAGTAACGTAGATAAAAATTTCAAATTAAACTATTTAAGTAACGTTCAAGAAATAAATTAATAAAATACTTAGGGTGCTTTCTGGGTAAGTCCAGCATTATTGATGAGGATAAGATGTAGTCGTAGACGGCCAACTTGAGGAAATCGATATATTGCACGAACTGCACATGTTTTGCATGAACGAGCTTATGAATGGGACCAGTTCTTTAGCGAAATCCAGCAAATTCTAATGTGAGACAATTATCGCTCTTGTTTTTATTTACTATTCGTACATCTAACCAAATTCACCAACTATTATGTCTATAAAATTATTGCTCTCTGATAAAGCTTTGTGCGATAATGGGTTTATTTGCATAAATGATATAAAACATATAAACGTGCATATATATATATATACATTTCAAACATCATTTCCTATCTTTTAAAAAGATGTAAATACAACACTAATTTATGATAAATTTTGTATATTGACGTTGAATCGATATTTTGAAAAATTGTATATTTATTTGAAACCAATAGTCGTAAAAATATTAAATTGTATTTAATTGTATTACAAATATATATTGTATATATATATAAAATATATATTATATAAATCAATTTCTTGAAACATATGTTGAATGAAATTATTTATATATAATTCGTTACGTTATTAAAACGACAACTGAAATGATTTAAAAAATTATTTTTTAGATTTATCCCTGAATTGTTCGAATTAATGGAAAAAAGGTCTTTTCTTACTTCCACTTCTTCTGGCTAAACTGTATATTTCAATTGTGAAATGAAACCTTTCTCGTACGTAAAACGGACTGCCGTGAGGTTCATTTGAAACTGCATGCGTTATCAGAACGAAGGTAAGTTTTACCGGCAATTATCGTTGATTGCTGTAGATTACCTTTAATCAACAAGCAATTATTTCATACTAAATGCTCTTCAGGAAGATTTACGTGGACAAGACGTTCGCTTATATGGGAAGGTCTTATAAGCGAATGATGTTAATTATATTTCTTCTTCTACGAGTTGTTTTAAACTTTTGATATTACACATAAAAAAAATTGTCTTGAATAAAATGGTCGTAGTGAAATTTTTTGGCAACAGATTTGCACAATTTGTATTATGATTCGATGGACATCAATCTTATCGGCATCGTCATCGTCAACATTACAATCTTCAACTTCATTAATGTCTCCGTTATCATTACTGACTTTATCATGATCCCAATGGTTGTCAGTGCCTGTACAGTTTTGCACTTTTGTTCATGATGAATAACTTGTCAAATTAAAAATGTAAACTTTCATATTCATTATGATTACAAAAGTGGTCTCGATCATTTCTAAATGATATTTATCGCGTATACTTACATATATTTTGATGTGTCAATTACGAAAACGACAATGAAAATTGGCTCAAATTTCAGTTTCATTATAAAAATGATAAAAACCATAAAAATTATGGTTTTTTGCATTTATCTCTGTAAATATTCAAAATTTCAAAAATGGTTCAGCTAAAAGTCGCTTACTGAAACATATTTTACGTCCGTTACATTATCTGCAAAATTGACTAATGTTCGAGAAAAATGCATAAAACCATGAAAAACACCAATACTTGGATTATTACGGCTTTAATTTTGTTAATAACGAAATAAACAAACCTTCGGACGGGTTGTGATTAACCTAACCCAACCTGCAACTTTTGTCTTGTAAAAAAATTTCGAAATTTTCTTATTTTTTTATGGATGGATGTTTTGGTTATAACCATGAGCTTTTGAAACTCAACACCATATTTGTAATCCGCGCATCATAATATACCCAAGTGTATAATTCTTAAGAAATGATTCTTGACCGTTGTTGTAAAATGTAAAAATTTCAAAAATTAAAGAATTACGGTCACTATACTTATTGTCTTGGTTCAATGACCCAAAACAATAATAAACAATATATATGTAAAATTTATTACATATATTTTATTTATTTTTATACATTTATATTTATTATTTACTTTATTTACTTTACTGAAGAGGGCCTTGATCTAGGCCGAAAATTTTACATATATTTTGTTTATTATTGTTTTGGGTCATTGAACCAAGACAATAAGTATAGTGACCATAATTCTTGAATTTTTGAAATTTTTACACAATACCCAAGTGTACATATAGTTTCCAAAATCACATCACCCAATCACAAACTGCCGATCGTCATAAACGTTCATTGAATCGTCCAATTGAATATAAACGAATAACTTTGGACCAAAGCGCAATATTTCGGTCCTACGATAGTGACATTCCGGAAATCGAAGGTCAGCCCCTAATCGTTAGGACGACGACGAGCAGCGGCTATCAGTCGGGAAAAGCAAAGTTTTAATGGCGGTTATTGTTGATTGCGGCTGCGAACGCCTCGAAACGGACGACAGCTGTTACAGATTTTTAGTCGGCGCTCGGTATCTCGGGGGGTAGTTTAGTTTGACCCGCGGGCGCAACCCTTCTCCGTGCATTATTAATGCCGCTAATTAATCTTGCAGATCCGCTAATAACGTCAAGGGGCGGCGAAACCGAGAACTTCTTCCTCGGTTTCTTCGCTGTGCTCTTCGCAGGCATTTTTGTTTCTTATACTTTGACTCTTCATCCCTTATTCCTACCCCATTCATTTGTCGTTCCTCGTCTTTGCCCTAATCGAGGCTAAATCTCGCTGGAATTATACTTATTTTTTTTTTTTGTTTACACGAAGATAAGACATTCCTCCTTGCGATTAAAGATATATATTTCATTTCCGAGGGTTTAAAAAACTCCCGTCGTTCCGAAGGGCAAATTTTTTTTTTATCGATATTTAATCCTTTCTGTCACGCAATTCGGGAATGAAAACGGCCGCATTAGGGCGACTTTATTGCATGTTTTAAAGGCTGTTATGTTCGACGCAGCTGTTGCATTCTAAGATGACGATGTTTGCAGATTCTTTAATGCGATATCTTCTTAGAGCTAATGAAAGCTTTTAACTTTTATTTTAAATGCGCATCATGAAATAGACGTGATTCAAAAGCCATTCTCCAAATCTTTACAAAAATCTGAAGAGCAACCATGAATTGAAACATCACGATTACTTTACCTAAATCAAAATTTACGAAATTTTCGATATCGATTGTCGATATCGATAGCTTATTAGATACAAAAAATGACTAAATAATGAACCAAAATTAAAATCGATTTTACGTTTGTAATTTGATAAAAAAAAAACATTCTTCGCAAGTCACATGTCTTATTACTAGTATTGATGCTACGATAAATCCTCGTCATATTTTAGGACCATATTTTCGCTGATGATTTGTCGTTGTCATTTTTCCCGCGCGACGATGAGCGATGCGGTATATTTCGAGCGACGTTGTTATCACGATAACGAAGCAGCGTTGTTTTTTTTTTCTTTCCTCGTCGCTTTGCGAGAAATCTGCTTGAAACGATTCCTCTCAAGTGTATCGCGAACGGATATTGTTCTAAAATACCCGGCGCTGCCGCAATTATTTTTCCCAACAACATCAGCAATTAATATAAATCTTTTCGGCCGATGTTTAACAATATCAAGGATATGAGTAAACGAGTTGTAAACCATTTCTTATCCTTTCTGTTTTTATACTTGGTCATGTGCATTTTATACTGAAAAAGGGATACTGCTCATGGTTGGGCCACGTTTTGACTTTTGCCCGAAACAATGTTTAGGAGTTATTGGCATTCAAAAATGGTAGTCATGGTTGGACCAGGTTGTCATGATAGGTCCATTATAGAAAATCAATGAGACAGAAAAAGGTTGAAACACTTAAAAATGAGGAAAGGAAATCTGAAATTGATCATTAAAAAATTGAAATTTGACATAATAATATTACGAATATCTAAAAAAAAAAAACATGAATTGGCCAAACAAAATTATTTTTGTTGCAAAAAAATAAACTGTCCAACCATGACGACCATCCGCCATGTATCGATCCACATTGATGAAGAATGATCTATACTGATGTATCTAAAGCCATTACTAAAATAACTTATTCTATACACATTTCATATCTGCTCTACTACAAAAATTGTACCCATCAATTAAATAAGGCACATTTCATCTTGAAAGCATATACTTTTGGATATAACTCGATGAGAAGCGACCGGTAAAGCAAGGATGGAAAATATAAATGGCAGATGTCGTCGCGTAAGCATTTCTTAAAGACTTGTATGACATACTTTATAAAAGTTATTGGATTCAAGGCTTCGAACTCGTGTAGACGTTCATGCATACTCTTGCAAAACCGTTGTCTAATGTAATAATATACTCTGTCGATGTCAAACGATAAAATAATTAAAGTCTGTATATATGGCAAAATGTTCTTGTAAGACCGAAAAATATAATAAAATAAGCGCAGTCTGATTTCAGACACCTGTCAGTAAAATGCATGTGATTTTGTATTAATTATCCATTGACTGACAAACATCGCTCAAGAAAACATCGGTTGCTACGAGGTTATCACTGATGTATATACGTAGTATGTATATACTCAGAATTCGCGAACAGGGTATGATTGTCCCGCGGAATGATGGAATTAGGTCATCTCGTTTCTGATGTAACAGACATTTCTACGTGATTGTTATATACCAGCAAATAATGATAAAACCACTTTCAATTTTACCTCACCAATCATGATTGTTCTAATTTTTCCCAGACAAGCTTTTTTCTCGGTTGACAAACATCCGCGATACCGTTGAAAAAGGAAAAGTTATAAACTATTGTTGGATTAAATTTTACGTGAAACCTTTATCAAGACGTATATATATAATAAAGAAATATCGCAAACGGAAGTCTTATCTCGATCTTCGAACTGTCTGTATACTGCCAGATTTCAAAATGAGAAGACAAAAGTCACGGCAGCCACATTCGGTAAAACCATGAATCAATGCAGCACCAGATTGCTTTAAAATAGCAACATAAGAAATTATTGGATCGTCAATTATTCACCGCCAAGTAACATCGGATATCTGTATATTGCTTTCCATTTGAACATCGCAGACCTGACAGTTTCGCTCGATGGCCCCTCAACGAAATATATATATACTACAAAGTATTTCATCCGTAATCGCCTGCATGCGCGGAATGGAATCATGCATACGCGAGTAGCCGACGTCTTGGTCCGTAATGCATGCGACTTTGCAATTCATCAACGCGCGCGCTGTCGTTAAACGATCGATATATATATATATATATATATATATATATTATAGGTATATGTATATATACCGACGACGCAGCGTCCACATTTACGTCTACGAAATAGAAGATCCCAGATAAAGGCGCACTTTCCATGTGACGGTATGCACGTAAAGCACGAAATAATAAATTGGAATTGCTTTTTATGCTTGATTTACAGTTTCCCCCAACTTATTATACGTATATATATGGAATATTCGAGAATAAAGACGAATCTCGTACCAATTCTTTATTCAATTTCTTTCTTAATTAGTTCAACATACATATACATAAATTTACACAGTTGGCTTTTCATTTCAATTTCACGTTTCCTTTCCTCATTTTCAAGCGTATTTCAACCTCTTTCCCCTCATTAAGGGGTTATTTTTAATCATTTTCCCTCATGTATCATTAATTTTTCACAATAGTCCTACCATGACAGCCTGGTCCGACCATGACTACAATTTTTGAATGCCTCTAACTCCTAAACTCTTGGTCTAATCAATTTATAATATTAAGAGAAAACATTGCATTTCAAACGATCTTTCCAACCGTATACGCGAAAACGCAAAATTCGGCCAACGATGGATGTTGCAGCCGAGAGAAAAAAACGTGGCCCAACCATGACTAACCTTCCCTATATATAGTTTATCAAACTGAAGTCGGCATTTATAATTATATATATATGTATGTATGTGTGTGTGTGTGTATGTGTGTATTTTTATATGTAATGTTAACACTTTCTATGCATTTACCATTGGCTCCTACTTTACAGTTTTTTTTTTTTTTTTAATTAGTCATGTTATATGGAAACACGTCAAGTCAACCTAATTCTTAAAACAATGATTTCAATATCACTTCGTTTCATTCTAAGTAAAGCAGACACTCGTTAATTAATTATTGACAGTAAAGTTTCATTCTGTATTAAAAAAAAACATTACAACAACAATAAGTGAATACCTCTTTTAAGCATTCGATATTAACATATATTTCATTTAAAAATGCATGAGATTAATAAATCATCGGGACCTACTGAAACTCGAGAAGTGAAATTTAATAATATTAAACTGGAATATTCAGGAGATATCGAAATTATTATTTTTACTTCATTCGAGTATTGGGGGGGGGACCGTGTACATATATATACATATTGCATACACAGATAAGCATTGGCACGGTGTTTATATTGTTGCTTTGTACCATTTAACTCTACGAAATCGAGTAATAATTGATAAACGAGAACAAAACATGATTCCCTTTCATGCACACTCTAAATTTATTTTCACCCCACGAACTTTAGAGAGTATAAAGGTAATTTGAATAACTTTGCTCTATAAATATTAATTAATTTAACCTAAATGAATTGTCGATAAGAACAATTTGTCCTGAACTCACGTCCAAGCTCGAAGTCGACGATAGTAAAGAAAAATCAAGATTTCCTAACGAATATACACGAATCCCTTCCATTCTGTTAATACATCTCTCGCTTTTTTCATCATCAACAGCTTTTTCGTTCGTCTAAATAACATGATATATATTTAATACCATGTCTTAAACATCTACGAAGTGGCCAAGTTAACAATAGGGCATTGTATATAGTTTAATGAATGTCTAGACGTATAATCGATACTGGACAACACGAATTTCTAACGTTACATTTACATTCTCACAGATTCGTTAATGAGAATTAAATAAAAAAAATATGATTTCTCAGTCATGGACTTGTTATAGTTTCCTATATTGTTAAAAATGTCACGTGTTACTGAAATTATTCTCAATTAATTCCATTACATGTTCGAGAATACATAGAAATACAATTTCCTAACCGACATCAGTTAAGGCGAAATAAAATGTATATGCATTAAGAAATAGCATAATATATTCATAACTGTTACTTGTTACGTAAATGTTACATACTTGTTACATAATTGTAACACAATTCGCGGAATTGCCCTTGTTTCGCAATTCGTTAGTTTGCAATCGTTTCTTGCAACAGGATGCTCTTTCCTCGCAGAATCGCAAGGACCCACGTATCCATACGTGTTTTAAGAGTGCCCATAACGCGATCACCAAAGCTTATATACGGTTGAGAAGGAAATGTCAATCGGGATAAGAATGCGAGTGTAGCAAAACGCTTGGTAAGAGTGAACTTGACATTTCGCGTTCGAGCTTCAAGTCGATGTACTCGCGTAGCCGTCAGCCAAGTCTAACTATCGTCGATTATTAAGTCATCCAAACTTCATCCATCTTAACGAGAACCGCACGCGCCCGAAAGTGCCAGATGCCCGACCATGTCGCCTCGTCCGACGACATCTTTCGTAACGAATCCTCGTGACAGAGGACAAAAAATTAAAAACAAACAGCCGGGATGAGACGTCTGTATTGAAGCATCGTCCAATTACAATAATGAGACGATCCTCGTTATCGGGCGCCGGCCCCCTCCCGCATCTCGTCGTCGTCGTCGGGCTTCGCCAATGAAAAACGAGAGTTGGCAAAATTCGCCCGAGTCCGGGGGTCTTCGGCATTATTGGGCCGCGTAACACAATACAGGAGGATAGTTATTTGCATCTCCCGGGCGTTAAGGCAAGGGTTCGTTCCATCCGCGTCTTGACACGTTCGGTATATACACGTGAGAACTTACGTGTGTGTATACATATATCTACGCATAAAGTCACCTATACCATCATATACCTATACATGCATATTCGTACGTGCACATGTTTATAGCCATTTGCATGCGCGCACGCACGTATATATATTCAGCGAACTCTCTCGCAAGTGCGATTGGAGGGTAGGAAGATGCTATACCCCACTGCGGCTGGACACGAGCTCTCGCGGGCTGCTGCGGGGTGGGGGTAAGAAACTGTGAAATATCGATTAAGTTTGCCAGTAAGACAAGGAACGTCCGAGGAGTGGATGGGCGAGAGTGTGGGGGATGGTCAGGGTGGGGTAGGTGATATGAGCATTGTATCGGGGAATTAACGGTACCCCCTCCGGCACTCGGCGGCGCCTCACTGCCACCCCCGCGCGGCCGCTTTGCTGTTACCACCCCGCGAGCGTCCTGCAACGACTACCAACCCGTGCCAACCCCTTTGGCATGTATTGCCTCGGCTCTATGCGTCCCTCTTATTACTGTGTGCGACTCGGCTAGGAGCCGGTGTCCCTCTTTCTCCGTGGCCCTTTACCACCGATGCATCCATCTTCGTCTCTTCCTCGGTTCCGTCTCTACTTCCTCGCTATCTCTAGGCCCTCGATCTTCTCGATCTCCTCGCCCGTACACAAAGTCTGTCTTCCTTCGCTTACGAGTTGCGTCCGTTTCGTCTCCCTCGATCCTCCTTCGCCTTTCCTTTCCGTCTCTGGCTGACATCTCTCGAGACTAGTATTCCGTGTTTCTGCCACACGTCCCAGATCGGCTCCCTGAACAACCGCCATATCCTGTCCGCTCCTGGGTTCAGCAGCTGGGATACGCCGCTTCCTTCACTACTGGAGCGATGGTAAGGTGGGTCCGATAGTTCGAAAAATAAGGTATTCGATAGCCAGCTACGCTATTCCGACCGAATACCATATTAACGATGCGGTAAACCGATGTTATTATCGGCTCTATCGATTGGATTGTATAAATGGAGTCTGTAATGGGAGCTAGGTTTTGCCCTTTTGGGCTTCGAGTGCCCGATGTTGATCGTGAAAATGATGCCCTTACGATAATAATACTAATCGATGGGAGAATAAGAGAGAAAGATGATCTATCGTCGATGGACCTAATGACATCATCAAGGGAGGAGAGGATTAAACTTCGTATTCATTTATTGGCTCGTTTAATTACACATCCGTGATTCGTCGTCCATTCATGATATGTACGGATAATGGACGTCAAGATTCACGCGTGCATTATTGGACGTTCCATTAATATACGTCCAGTTTTTAATCATTACAAATACAATGAAATCTATTTATGGTTACATCCAGTGCAAATACATGTTTACCGCATATGTGCAACAACGCTCGACACTTTCAAGCTCTACCTGCCAGTTGTATACATACTATATAGGAACGACGTTGACATAAAGTACTTCTCGATGAAGCAGTGTTTGGTTTCTTGACCGTGTTTTCTTTGAATTTCAATGATCTGATCTTGATGGTACGGTCGAACTAACCCCTTCAGAGTCCTACATTTCATTTCGATAAGACCAGGGTCTTCATACACTCCTTCGGTTATAAGGGAACTAATTGGAACGACGTTGAAACCACCAGCGAAATCATGAAATGCATAATTATACTCTGACCTAGATATAATGCCGTATGGTTGGATTGAAGTATTGAATTTGGTCACTCGAAAAAAAAGACCATATGTTTTTTCATCAAATGTGCACGTTTCGCATTATACTAAGTCTAAACATTTCCGTTCGTGATTTTATACGTACGTACGAAAACTAAACAAAAATGCTAGATCTCATGGATACACACATATACCTACTACTAAAATAGTAGGTCTGGAATATGCATTTCCTCGATAACGAGTGTCGAAAATCGTTTAGATAAATCGGACAACATAATAATTGACAAAAGCAGAGATAGTCAAAAATGTATAAAATTAATATAGAATAGCTTAGAAAGAAAATTACAAAACAATATAAAATATACTCTAAGAAAACCACATTGTTTTTCTCTAAGATAACTGTTTGTTTCTACTGCGTAATTAGAATCTTCTGATAATTTAGAACGACACCCAAATTGAAAAAAAAACTATGTAAGTCGTATTTTTGTATTTGTCTTTCATTCGTTACTGAATATTCATGGAAATTAATATACATATAGAAGAAACTGTATTTTTTGTGTTTAATATTGATAATGTTCGAAATATGAAAAAGCTACAAATATCATTTCACATTACAAATTACAAATTACACAGTACAAATATTAAAATTGTGTCTGATGTAAAAATATTCACATTAAAAATGGCGGATTCAATATGGTGGAAGAAATTTTTGAAAAAAAAGCACAATTTTGTAAGAAAAATGGTTCAGTTCTGTATTTGAATAAGATTTCACTCCAAAACGATACAAAAATTAAAGTGCGGTATTTTTATTTCGGACACGATTATAAGGTATACGCGAATATTCATAATGATTTTCGAACCAAAATTGTTACTTTTTCGTATTTACAAGATAATCAATATTGAATACAATTTAGTTTTTCTTCTATGTATTAATTTCTTCGTATTTTCGTAAATAAATGAAAATTAAACTAAAAACTAGGGGCTTCGCCCATACGGCCTTCGGTCGCCCACCCCACCAGGTTCGACTCTTCGGGCCTCAATAACTGTATAGCCTTCGCGAGTGCGGCCGTTGGCCGCAGCCGCTCAGCACATCATGCGTTACACGTATACAAACTAAATTTAAATTAAAATCTATAATTAAAGTTTGATCTGCAATATAAGTTGCAAAATGTAAGTATAAATCATGTTTGATATCAACGTGCATTAATTACTATTCAACATCGTCTACAATCATCATCACATATGATCCTTCTTCATCCGATAAATAATCATTAATTGAAAATAATTGAAAAGAAACATTTTCAAAACTTCTCCTCATACCACTGGCTGGACCGAAGTATTCAAATTCGCACACACACACACACACACACACACACACACTTATTCACTCAGAGGTTACTTCTGTCAATTTCTTATTAGATCTCGGTTCCCCACTCTACTACTCGATGGATATATTCCAAAAACTAATAAATTCTAAGTTATAGGTCAGGGCATGTCCAAAAACAATTTGTGAAAACATTTCTGTTGATTCGTTCGTGAGCAACGCATACGTCAGAACAAGACTCCGAATTTTTCTATTTTTTTTTTGTAGAAAATCAGGGATATCTCAACTTGTAAAGGGTCAATTAAAAAAAGAATTGTATTATATGCGATATCCTTTTCCGCGAACTTTGAATGCTTGTCCAATTCATTCGGCTCTACAATGAGAGAGATATATGCAAGTTTTCCTAAATTCTAAATTTTGATTCTAAATTTTGATTTTGGACCTTCCCCCCACCATTTTTGCATGGATATATCCCAAAATCTAATCAGTTCTAAGTTGAGCCAAAATACAACTTTTCACCCAACACATTTCTAATACCTATTTTCGTTTGGGCGCTGTGCCGCGTAAGTATAACGTACGTACGAACGTAAAAGATTTTACAAAGATGTTACAAAATTTTTTATTACATTTTTTGACTCAGTATGGTCTGAAACGTCGACATTTCATGAAAAAAGTGGGTGTTTTTTTTTTTTTTTTTTGACCAAATTCAATACTTCGATCCCAACCTCTCTGCTGGCCAACCAGTTTTGTCCCCTATTTATCAAATTTTAAATAAATTATTAAAATCAATATAAAATAGTTCCTAAAGTTTATTTGTCCAATAAAAAAAAAAAAAAAAATCGGAAAATCGAATGTCCAAATGCGTCACGTATAAAATATAATTATTCGCTTGAGTTCATTATTCAGTTTCAATTATGTTTTAATAGATATTTATTCCCAAAGAGATATTTGACATGTAAACCTAGGTGATTATGATAATTATACCAGGATATTTACACAAAATGAAATGAAATTAAGATGGTAAGATGATAAGGAACATGAAAATCCTACTCTTTAAATTCCTTGGATTGGAATTCCACTCTATACGAAGGATGATCAATATAAGTGTCACTCTTTTAAAAGATTGAATTTTCACTCTATCTGGGAGTGTAAATTCTCCGGCTCACTCCAAAATGGAGCGTAATTTATTTCCCCTACACATTGTACGTACATGTGCAAAGTCTGCAACAGCCATTTTAGAGTAACTCTCATGTCACAATGTGTCGAGGTTTCTTGGTATAAAACCTGAATGAGGAGAATGGGAATCCTCTCTTATAAAGACTCATCTTTCTTATTGTAGGCATTCATATATGAGACATTCTCATTCTCCTAATATATATATATAAATATATTATATTTTTTTTATATTTTTGGGAGCAAAGAAATCGAAATTTTCTAAAATAAGGACCACCCTAATATATATGTATGTGTGTGTGTGTAATTGAATGGTTTATTGTTGATACTCATTTCTTTGGTTATCATTAAAATTGAAAGATTATAATTATACATATATATGCTACCTTGCAAAATTAAATATTTGAATCGTTTTGTCTCATTGATTTCCAATCAATTGTATTATTTAAACTGTTTCGTGTATTAATTTGAAAATTGACAAACTTAATAAAGATAGTACAGATTTTCCTTATAGAATTCAGTCCAAAATTAATATGAAAAAAAAATATTTTATTAATTCATAAAACTTATTGGGTACTGAATTTATCAAGGATAAGAAATACATTATTGACGTATATGAAATATAATATTATTTGTTTAGGAATACGTAACATTGTAACAATTCATACAGTATACTGATAAGTAGTACTTATATCAAGTTATTGTTCGAGAAGAACAAAACATGTTATTGCGTGTCTGATAGAATTTCATACAGTTTCAAGATATCTTCAACATAAGTGCTGCGAAAGTTTGGAACGGAACATCTAATTATTGTATGCATATATACAAACATATAACGTCTTTTGAAAATACTTGGATGATTACGGCAAAACGTTATTTCCATAGAATAGTATTATTTTATATTTATTGTCAAATTTATTAATTTTAACAAATCTGACATTATTTTCTGTGACTTTTTTTTCTAAAATTGTGATTAAATCGTTATAATCATTCAATTCCTTTACAAAAATGGAGAAGTTAATAGAAGTAGATGATTTTCATTGATTGAAAAATTACAAATTATTGCAATTTAAGGACATTTTGCAATACGAGCTTATTATTTCCGTAATAAGTGCGTTAAAAATGTTACCACCCTAATACAGGAGGCATCGAACTGATCTAACATCTTAAAAAGAAAAAGTACACAAAGTATATGTCGGACACCTCTTTGAACAACTTTGGAAGTCAAGAAGTGCGATTTTAGTTTCGAGACAACGTCATTCGCTAAACTTAGATGCAAGACTCCGCAGTTCTCAATGTCGCACTTCTTCATGCGAGTTTATATATATGTATATAAAAAAAAAGAAAAAGTTTTGCGTATAAAAATGCAGCGTCTACGTTGTGCGAAAACTCTTCGAAGTTTCGGATACATTGTTACCGATACTATATATAGCGAAATCTTTACATAATCTTGAGAGATACATGTCAGAAAAATGTTTACGGATTTGATCTGAAATTGATGCCCTTGTCTTACATAACATACCTCGTCAGCTTCATGGATGTGTTTTTGTCAAGTTTAAAAATAGACTTACTTTTATATATCATTAAAATATTACAAATTATTTTTTTATAAACAATTGAAAAATACAATTAATTAAATTGTTTAATTGTGTTGATGGCACAATCACGTCTATGCCAAATAGAAACGGCCAATCACAACAGTTCAATACTTGATATGGTCCGCATATCCCTCGCGTATTTAATTCACTTTCGAATCAAGTGCCTGAAGATATTTTTTTAATCGTGTATTGGATTTGCTTAAAATTAAGCCTAAATCACCCTTGGTCGTCATTGCTAAAGTAAAAATTTGAATTACTTTTTCATTTTTTCGTTAAAATTAATCCAATCTAAATGGTATATATATCTACATGTATACATATGTCAACATTTTCTCATACGAATATTATAATTATAAATTCATGCACATTACCTGAGTCCAAGTCACTATTATAGTGACGACGTGTAGTTGTTATTTCAAAAAGTTATTTTTATTGCGAAATAACGAGATGGCTCGAATCTTGAAAATAAAATTTAAAACGCCCTTTGCGAATATTGTAGTATACATATGGAATTTTACATATACGCTTTAAAAATGCTTTCCCGAAATAAACGCATTTTTGTCTTTTTCATCTCTGAATATGCTCTCGAGTGCACTGGAAGATATTGAAATATTTTTACACTCTTTTTCCGTTTAATGGAATGCGTACTGAACGCATGTATGCTTAAAAATAAAACATTGTCGGAAATAAAAATGTACCGAGACTATTTGAATTTCTTCAGTCTGAAAATCGTTTTGCAGCCATTAAATGATCTATGTTAAAATACATTACGATGAACTTTCATTAAAACTCCAGTTTAATAAGAAAAAAATAAATAATCACAAAAGTGACATATTTCCTACTTCATAAATTATATACCCTAGTAGAAAATAAGTCCAGTTCTATGGTCATTTTTTGTTGGACTCCATCACTTTTAACATAGAGTCCAGAAAAATTGGTCAGAAACTGGTGTCTTCGTCAGTAGGATGTGAATGGACGTTAATTAATTAAAAAAAAAAAAATATATATATTACGTTTCGGTCTCCAAATTTGAACACTTTTCAAAACATAGTTTATTTCTTATTTTTAACTTCATTTTAAAAAATTGTAAAACTATTGACTATTTCCTGATATTATTTCGAATGAAAAATATAATTTATTTTCGATGAGAACTAAACATCCAAATTTCATGAGTTTTCATGAAAATTTGAAATGTTTTTTTTTATAACTCCTTTTTTTTATTTACAATCTGTCTAGTTTTGACAATAAGTAAATATTTTACATTTTATTATATTCGTAAACATGCAGACACTTCGCCATTGTTCCGTGCCTAGAAAAAAATTTTTTTTTTGAAAATTTGATTAGAAAATTTGAAATGATACTTCCCTCGTAAAAAATTGACATGGCCTCGAGAGGGACAGGCTTCTTGAGACGTGGCCATGGCACGGCCACGTTAAATTTTCTACCAGGTTTATATAGTTGTATATATTTTTTGAAAAGGTCAAAATTTAGAGACTGAAACGTAATTATTGTTTTTTTCTTTAATTAATTAAGATCCATTCTCATTTTTTTAACCAAGAAATATAATTTGACACATAAAATATTATATATAAATTTTTGAGATCAAATGCTTGAATAGGGATTAACTTTTTCGTTGGACTGTCAATTTAAAGCCATAAGTTGTTTTCCGAACGATGAAAATGTTGGATCTGTCAAGGGGCGAAGAATGAGCAAAGCAATGATACAAAAAAAAAAAAAAAAAAAAAAAAAAAGAAAAAAAAAAAAAAAAAAAAAAAAAAAAAAAAAAAAAAAAAAAAAAAAAAACATACACACATGAAACTGATATCTAGTGTAAATTGTAGGGTTGTATATGTGTACTATTACTAGCTATATCGTATTTTACAGCCATATCGAATTTTAAGTAATTAAAAATGGCCGATTCAATATGGCCTACCAAAATTTAATAATTTGCATGATATTTGCGGATGAAAGTCAATATACGGGAATTTTCCAGGTTCCTGATGCGAATCTAAACTCGAAATGCAAAGATTCAAAATGGCGGATTTGGATTAAATCTAAATGGACGATTTGACTGAGAATGCTCCAGGTATATATTATACAGGATGTCATTTATCAGGGGATGATTCTTTATAAAATTTCGAATCCAAAGGTCCTTTTACAAAATTTGATGTGACGTTTATAATTTCTATAGTGACTGATCAATTTCTTCAACGTTCGTTTCTTCAATGACGATTTTTCATCTCGATAAGGTGCAGCCCAAAACATTTTTATTCCTTGGAATTCACACCCATTTTTATGTGCTCATTTCAATAATGATACCGAACTTTTTGATTGGAAATTTCATATAGAATCGCCTCGAAAATTCCAAAACCCAGTTTCCGATAAATATGTGCTAATCTAGACAGAATGCCTTGTTTAGAAACGTTCAAGAATGCAGATCGATCTTGAATATGACATAAAAAAAATGGCAAATTCCAAAATGGGTAATGGCCGTCGGGAGCTTCAGTTTAACATTTTGTTAACAGGAGTACTCCTAATTTCAATTAAATTCCAATCATCGATAACGTAATAATCTTTCATCATGGTTATAATCAGAAGATCAATATAACCATTACTATAAATACCATTGAAATGGTAGTTATTGATCGATAACTGTATGTTGCATTCGTCATCTCGATTAATTTATGATTTCTCATCATATTTTACTTGTGAACTACGTAGATTCGAGATGTCAATAAGTAAGTAGACCTTGTTTTTTTTTCCGAAAATTGCCCGAGCATTGTTGACGCAAGTCGAAGCTATAATAAAAACTTTAAAAAATTGTGTAACCGTAGGAATTAACGAAAATTATATCCTATAATTATTGAAATTCCTATCTATTACTCTATTAAATATAACGGAAGAGTAATTGCCTGTGAAGAATTCTTCCCAATAATTTATCGCCCTTGGGGAATCCTCCTCCTCCGATAGTGGTCAGTATTATGAGCCATCCAATCTAATTACGCCAATTACGCAGGGCACGATGACTCCGAACGGAAAGCCTTATTGAATTTCTTAGCCTCGTCGCTTAAACGAGGAGGGATAGCGTGGCTGGACGGGGTGGGGGGGGGGGGGGGGGGGGGGGGGGGCAAAATCCGAAATTTCCCGCCCGTTTGAGAAATCCGGAATTCGGAAATCGTCGATAAAACTGATGTAAACAGCCACTTGGCACCCTCACACCCCCGCTCTCTCCACTCCTGCGATGGATAAGGTCCCCGGAGGCTGGATACAGACGAGGGAGTTCTCGCAATTCGCATAATCTACCCTTTGTCGGAATAGCGAGAGGAGCGAAGAGGGGTCGTTTCGAGTATAGGGACCGCGCAAACCAACTTCTCTCTCTCTCTCTCTCTCTCTCTCTCTCTCCTCGCTAGATAGATTCCTAGACCTTCGCACTTATCCGTGTTGGTGGATATACCGAGAGCAGTCATAAACAGCTTGTTGCTTCCGCGAAACTGACGTGGGTATTTCTACGATTTTTCGTCATTTTCTTCGTCCACTATACCCCTCGTACTTTTCCTCGAGTCGTCCGTCTTCTACCTCAGCTTTCACGACGAGTCGAACGTACAAAACGTGATGCCAGAAAGACAATCCAATCAGAAAGCCGAAAAAGTTGCCATAAAAAATGTTCTTAATAATGGCAAATATGATTCTGTTACCGACAGGCAGTCGGTAAATCTCACGAAGGAAACAATCATTAACCGATAATTCAAGATAATCGCTACTTAGAATATGCAGGTTGACGCTGTAAATTGTCAGGCACCCTAAAAAGGATTGATCTCTGGCCTTAACTTCAACATCAAGGTCAAGATTCCTGATGCACTTTACACTGAAAACCGTTTAACTTTGTCCTTCCATCCACTTTGTCAAGATGAGCGTTTACTTTGGATATTCATACTTCCATTCTGTCATCACAAAAAATACTGCGAACGAGGTCAAGATATCCTCAATCGAGTCTTATCTACATTGCAGTGTTTGCAGAATATTCGCACTACATAAATAATGTAGAATCGACCTGAAGAGGATCGTCATATACAAAACAAGGCCTATACTTGTTCATTTTCAATGACGTCATTTTCAAGTTCGTCCAATGACGTCAAATTGACAATTGGATGTCCGGATACGTATACAAACGCAATGGTCGTCAGTATTTTAATGAGACGCGTCCAGGATTAATTATCATTTAGTCGCCTTTATCGTGTAAAATAGTAAAGCCGTTCCGCAGCGATCAAATCAGAAGTGTCGATGAGACAAAACGACCATAAAGTACACTTTACGCCTAAAGTTTCGATATTAGTGTAACAACCGTTTTCCCTACTATTGTCTTCATTTACCAATATAAGCGGAAGTACGCCGTGGTATTCTCCGGTGGTTCAAACTTCACCTATATCCACGTTATATAATTGGCAGTTTGCCGCCGCTGCTTTCAAGGAGTTCGGAAAGACTTCTTGGATAAAACACGGCATGTTCATCGAGTTATCCTATAAATATCGAAACACGCGTGAATTGTGTGTTTAGGCAGTATATGTAGAGTTCGGCATCTTGCGAATCAACTGGCGAACACACGTGATACCGTCATATACGAAGGTGTAGAGTAATGTGTTGTGCTCAGAACTGTCAAGGTGACAATTATTATTGAAAATGTGTCGCGGACAGACAATGGCTACCAACCGATTAGCTGTATAGAACCAGTCATTATAAACTGTTGCCTCGCGCTGCTCTACTCGTTACGAGGTAAAAACCAGAGAGGTGAAATAATGATTCGCGGGTTTTTCCATCGACTAGCCAAATGACAAATACGATGCTGGAAAATAGATTGGAGAGTGCTGAAATATGGATCGCCATTGAGAGGTTTGCTTCGCGAATGTTGACTATAACTAGTAAAATATAATAAAAAGATAGCTTTGAATTATGAAGGACTTTTGCTGACTTCTGCGTTGGTAATGTTGAAACCTTATACTAAATGACACCAGTAAAAAAGGTGAATGTTGAAAAATGTGTCGAAAGAAAGCAACAGTGAAATCAAGGACACGATATTTTCTACTGATCACCAAAGTTTCGAGAAAGAGGTCGAGTTTGCTCGAGTTCTTTTTGTTTCTTATAAATTGCAATGCTGTTCATTTCATACGTATGGTACGATAATTCGAGAACCAGGTTCAGGTAGTGAGTAGTCATTTTTTAAGTCGTCAACTTTCAACTTTTATCTTTTATCTTTCGATTTTTTATCTGTAACTTATATTTAAGTACAAAAATTAAAATGAAGGGTGACAAAGTTAATTAAAGTTAACTCAAATTAATTATTTCAAAAGTCGTTAACTATTACTATCTTAGTTACCATTTAACTTAATTTTTTATCCATTTACGTTTTGATTTTTATCTTTAACTTGAATTTTGTTTTTGTTATATGGAACAGTAGAGAAGTTAAAGTTGTATTCAATTAACAGTTAAATTGAATGAGGAAAAATTCAATTGATTTTAACCCATTAACGCCGAAGAATCGTGATTTTTTACTCATTTTCAAGTCTCATTCTTATAAGTAAAAAGAAGACATTTCTAACCGAATACCATGTTTCCTACTAATTTGGGTGTGTTCTTCAAGAATCCGCGGTCAACATTGAGTTTGGTCAAACAGGAAGTTCAATATGGCGACGGATTTGGAAAAAAGTACCGACAAATTTGAAATACTCGTTTTTCGACCCTTTTTTTGGACCAATGGAGTTTCGGGAGACAATTCTAACTATGATCAACGGTGATCGGAATGGTTGAAGTTGAAGGAAAAATTACTATTTCCGCTCAAAATTGGATGTAACCATTTCAAAATGGTGGATTTCCAATATGTCGGACATTAAATTTTGAATATCTCACAGATTTCCATGGAATTCAATACACGGAGGTTTTCGAGGGCGCTGATTACGAATTGGACGTTGAATTTTCTTTATTCAAGATGGCGGATGTAAACTTGAGGAAGATCACGTGTTCGTTTGGAACGATGTTGAACCAAAATACGCAGATATACCTCAAGAGAACACTTTGAGGTTTTCAAGATTTATATAATCCGCCATATTGGATTAATGGGTTAACGCGACTTTTATATTAACTGTTCTTTTTAACTTGGATATTTTTAAATTATGTACTTTTATTTTAACTTTATTCTTTTATCTTTTGAATTCTTTTATCATTTTTCACACAACTAAGTTATTCTTTAAGTCGTTCAGTTTCGCCATATCTTAGTTACCGTTTAAATTTAAATTTCTATGCATGTAACTATTACGTCACAATCACTGTTATGTAACTGTGACGATTTTGAGGCGGACATTTTAATGTAACTGTTACATAACTGTGACATAACTTCTGTGATTGTTTGCTGGGTATAACTTAGCGGAAAAGTTCAAGTTACGTTTAACTAAAAAAGTTAAGTTGAAAATTAATTCATATTCATTTAACTTAGTTAGTTTATAAGTGGATAACTTTTACTATCCTAGTTACTTTTTAACCCAACTTTCGTAACTAGAGTATTTTTAAATTATTAACTTTTAACTTTTTAATCACATTTCGTTAATTAACTTCACTGTCGACGTAATTTAGTACATGTTATATTAAATTAATTATTAAAGTAAGTATAACTTAACTTGCTTGCTCGTTAACTGCAACTTAACTTAGTTGTTAAAAAAAAAAAAATTAACAACTTTTTCCTTCTTCTTAAAACGACCTTTACGAAGTTAGTATAACTATATATAATAAATTACTAACTATATACTAACTAACAATTACTAACTATACGGTAAAACATTTTCTTGGAAATGGTACTTTGATGTCAGACTTTTAAGCATGGGAAAATTTGCTTCTTTTATTAATAAAAATTACTATGACGAGGAATAGCAATTTTTTACCACACTCTCTCTAAATATGAATGAAAAACCGCTGATTGTCAGCGAATAGTCGCTGATTTCACTAGTGATAAGTGTGCCACTGAGAATCAGCGAATAGTCGCTGATTGAATCGGTAAACTACATCTGTCACTGATTCATAAGTTAAATTTAAATTTCACTGAAATAATCAGTGAAATACAGTCCACTAAATTAATCAGTAAAATATACACATTTCGTCCTCTCTCCCTCTCTACCTATCTACCTCAGCATACATAACAGTCTCATCGTCACTTTATTTTTATGACTTTCACTATTTGCATCAGTGAACCACACATTTAACTGATTGTATATCAGTGAAATTAGCTGTAAAATCAGCTATAATTTTTTCACTGGAAATTTCAGCGCTTTTTCCAGTGATTTTTATTTAGAGAGCTCATAGTAAAAATTCCAATAAATGTAGAAATTTTTACCCAAAATAATGGCAATTTTTGTTCATGACGAAAGTCTGTCCTCTAAATACAATCTAGGAAGATTTTTCTCCCTGCGTACATTTTTCGCTGCAAGAAAGGCACTGCTTAAAAATTGCTTCTTCTCCAAACATTTGACCAGGAATACACGAGATCTATGGATACGATGCGAGTATATAGCCTATAGTGCCATTTTTCATCGAGCATTGAAGCAGATTTGTATATACCGCTCGACATAAACAACCGTCGGAAATTCCGTCCGAGGAGGTATATATACATGCTTCGGCGCAGCGAATAGGCTATAATTAATTTTGCTCGGTAATTAATAGTCTTATATGCGTCAGTATTCAGCGATCCTCCGTGGGATTCTCGAGAAAAGACGGACAGCCAGCTAGCCGGCCGTGCCGGGCACGGATGAATCCTGGCTTCCGGTTTCTCGAGATTGGATCGAAATCGCCGAAATTCGCACGCGTATAGCGTCGGATTATCAGAAGGCATGTAGCCGGCCGCAGGTCTAACCACGCCAGAACGGAACCAAGTTCTCTCTGGACCTCGGAAACCTAAGGGACGGCGCGAAAGACGAAGACCAAGAAGACAGAAGGAACCAGAGGGATAGTAGAGTGGGCAACGTGAAAGAGAAAGACGGCTATAAGGAGACGTCCGACGCCGGTGGTATATGTATATATATATAGTACCTTATTCCGAGCTAGCGGAAGATGCGAGCTTGCTAGGGGAGGAGGAGGAGGGGAACGGCGAGGGGTTTTGAGATACTAACCCTTGGCCAAGCCGCACCCCGAGGTCCAGAATAATCTACAATCCATATCAGTCTTAGGTAGTCCACCCTGCACCGCGACCCCATCTCCTTTCCCGGAGAACCACCTTTAGCGATGCGTCTCTATCTCTCTCTCTCCCTTCCTCCCTCTCTCTCTATCTCTCTGTGTCTTTCCCTTTCTCGGCCTCCCCGGCTATACGTCTCGCACTTCCTAGCCCTATGCTTTCGTCTCTTCATCTTTCTCGCTCTCAAGCCATGTCCACCTTCTCAACTCATGGTTTCTCTATCGGGCTAACTCACCTCTCCTTACAGTCTCGTCTTAGCCGCAACCCTTGCCGGCCTGCTAGTCAATACCCACACGTTCCGTCCTATATATTGCCTATCTCACTTTGACTTCCTTATGTCTTGCAGAATCTTCTCCCTCTCTCTCCTCTCTCTCTCTCTCTCTTTCGTTCCGCACTCCCTCGTTCCCTTGGTCCCTCTAGGTCTATGTATGGACACTAAACCACCCCTTTTCGAAACCATCCCCGTAGAAGCCTCTCACGGCGCTAACGATGAAACTATAGCAAATGTCTCTAGCAATAAGTTCCCTCTACAGACCGGCATATCGCCGACTTCCATTTGGTCAGGTCTCGTGAATGAGAAACTCGGCAAGGGCGCCGTGTGTATTGCGAAGAATAGCATTACCCTTTATTACGTGCCAAGTTCCCGCGAACTTGATTCCATCACATAGGAACGCCGGTGACCCGATAGAATACATACAACTTGCGAATAAATGCCAGCTTAGGATGCTCCTGTTCGGAATTTAACGTTGCCATGGACGAATAATAAAAATAGACCAAGTACACCGCGGATTAACCCATTAAGGTGGTTCTAAAGTAGAACAGTTACCGACGTAACCTCAAAATACGAAAAATGAAAATTGTAAATGATTGAAACGTTTTTTCAAAATTTGGGCT
>JAPYZR010004276.1:0-12583 GCA_030522945.1 Trichopria nigra | reverse complement strand
CCCACACGTGCCCGTCATCACACGTCGCTTACGATATAAAAAAAAAATCTCCCTCCTCGCCAACCGACCAAAAAAAAAAAACAAAACGATCCACCCGTCCTTACTTCGAGAACCACCCGCGTCTCCTATAAACGCCCCAAGCAGCCATAGAACGAATGTAAAGTCGGGAGTGTCCGCACTGTCTTCCACCAGCACTGCATTCGGAACCGCCGCCAGTAACCAGCGCATCGAGACCACCGGAAACGGACACATCGACGATGTCCTCAAGCAACAGGCGCTCGCCGAAGAGGAAGCCGTGATGAACCAGTTCAAGGTATACCTTGGTTGGCCATTGTCGTTTTTTTACTTTGCTAAGACGCGGTGGTGGTTTGTTGACCTCGAGTGGGGCTTGTAACGCGTCGTTTGTTGTTTCTCTCGTTGCGTCTGGAATTTTTCATGTCGAAAATAAGACAGCAAACTGTACGTATACGAGCAAGAATTGTGAATGCGCCAGTACCGTGTCTTGGTAAAGTCACTACATTAAATTGTAACAATATATATTTCGACTAATACCTTATCTGAAATGCAACTTTAGCAAAATTTTTATAATTATATCGCAATTACAAAAAGTTAACGTTAAATGTAAATGTCTTTAGGCCAAAGTGCAATCTCCGACGTCCAGCGGGCCGAGCACGAATCCATTCCTCAGTTCTCCGACGAACAACGCCGCCCAGCAACCAATCGTTGACCTTTTCGGCGGAGGAGCAACTATGGATGGACAGGTAACGTATATACTTGTGTTATGATTCCATTCTGATAAGACGTTAGGAACGACGTGGATTCGAGTACGCAGACGTATTAAAGATAGAAACGTGTAATACGAACAAAGTTAGGATTCTGTAGGTCGTTTTCAAAGGTGCACAATGCGTCGTCCTCAATAGGGGCAGCATACGTATAATATATAAATATAAATGTCCGCATTTCGTCGTTTTCTTCTCATGTATCGTTTGTAATCGCATTGAATCATTCAGATTGACGTATAATATATACGGTCGCGGATAAACAAATAATAGTAAAACTTTTACATCTATACCGAGACCTCATCTAATCGTCGGATTTTTAATCGATTTAGTTTTCCTTTTAATGGCAAAATCTTTAGAATGCTTTCCTTCCAGCTTCTCTCCTGAATGAGAAGTAAAATTTATCCGAGTGTTGTAATTCTCCCTTTAAGAATGCGGAGTTTTATGGTCCATCGATTAATGGTCAAAGACTCCTCCAGTTTATCCGAGTCTCTTATGACTCACTTTATTCCAGTGGATCATGCGCGATTCACGACCTTCTCTTACTCACTTTATTGATTTTATCTCTCTTGAAATGTGGGAAATTCCAAACTCCTCTTTATAGATATACATAACAATCGAATACTCTCATTCGATTACTTCCCTGAAAATCCGAATGTACGGGGTGCCCAAAATAAAACTCGTGTACAGTAAATGTAATTTGGACCAGTGTACACTTCCTGTACAGTTTGATTTTTACTAGGGTTTCTTTCCTTTTCTCCTCCGTTTAAAGAATCAATTTTAACGAATTTCCGTTCGATTTTCAAATTATGTATATGTTAATGTCGTGCGATATGGTCTTTTCGATATCGAGATATCGACATGCCTATAAATATCGATACTTCGCTGCATCTAAATATCGAAATAGCGGTGCTGGAAGCATTTTAAACTATAACTTACTTTTTGTTTTGTTTTGTTTTTACAAAAAATTATTTAGTAATCCCTATCGAAGTAATGTTTTTGATAGTAGAAGAAAACCAATTTTTTTTTTACTAAAAGTGAACGTGTTTGCAAGTTGCAACAATTGCAATCGAATTTATGGACATTGCCAAATATCTTTCAAAAAACCCATTGCTAGGGGGCTTTTGAGGTTTCTGATTTTGATGTTGAATTTGACATTTGGAAAATGTCGGATCCAATACAGGTACATTAGGGTGAAAACATTTTTTCATAAAAAATAATCTTTGTTCTTAAAAAGGTAAAATATATATATACCAACAATGATGAGTTACCGACTGCACTTATATTACGTTTAAGAACTTTTTGAAAATTCCGCGTGGCGGCGTTTCTCCCATTTTTTCTTATTCGCAAGCAGAGTTCGGACTATTTGTATAAGGAAGTTTGTATATATATACAAAAGATTGCGAAATTTGCTGGCGAATAAGAAAGAACGTGTGACACGCCATCACGCGGAATTTTCAAAAAGTTCTTAACCATAATAATTTTTTTTTCGTTTTTCTATAGGATGTGTGAACACACGAGTGAAGACTATATGTGTGTATTTAGAATTTTTTGCCGTTCAAAGTGGGTCGACTATAGTTGTAGGAAATATCCCCGACTTTTTTTTTATGGGGTATAACGAGTGACAGTTTTTGAGATACCAGGCGAAAGAAAATGATATGAGAACATTTGAATAAATTGACTGATATTCCATCAAATTGTATGATTCATTTGTAAGTCTTACATCACGATGAATTGAACTTTACAGGCACAAAAAGCATCAGACGATCTGCTCCAATTGGCAGGAAACCCATTCGCCGACATGTTCGGGGCACCGCAGCCCGCGATCACGCAGCCAGCACCGGTACAAAATAATATGTGGATGACTAATGGTAATGGTAAATAGACTTTGCACAACTCTGGTTTTGTTACATCTTTTATTTTCCGTGTCGCACTCACCGACGCTCGCGGCCATCGTCACGTTTCAGTTTTCAAGCATCATTTTCGTTTTCCTTTTGTAGGTTTCTGCGCACCACCACCGGCAAATAATAACTTTGTTACAGATAGCAATTTTTCCTCCGTATTCGGAACCCAGGATCAACAGACGAGTAAGTAATCCGATCCGTTGTTCCAGTTCCGTTTTTCGAGGTATCTTGTTTTCACACTTTTGAATATCGCACCGACTTACTTTTTTTTCTTCTTCATTACATCACATTACGTTTCATTTCGTTTCATTTCATTCGCCTCTGAGTTGTTTACTTCCTACATTTTTATTTCATCAATGTACAAAAGCTATCGTCCATTATTTTTGTTTGTTCATTGGACAGGGACTCATGTTTATTTCGACATTTTATCGAGTTTCGCCAAATGCATTCGGACATCACTCAGTGCGTGTGCCATTACTCGAGTCGGTAGTAGAGGCGTTTTCGTGAGTTTCACAATAATCGGTAACATTTGCCATTCGGCGATCCGTTTTTTCATTACCGAAATCTTGGATTAACGATAGTGATAACTCGAGCTTCGTGGATTTACGCTAGAAATTTAACGTTTTGAACATCGATAATTCGCTCTGCGATACTTGAACTGCGGTTTCTTCGTTCGTCCATCAGTAAAAGCTAATTTTAAACGTTTCCAAATACTTTTGCCGATCACGAAAAAGCGTTTACTACCGGCAACATTCAGACATCATCATTTTAGATGAAACGTTAGAATAGCCAAAGTTCGCTCATGTCACGAGCGTGTACACCTCTTGCGCCTTGACTGTTGCCTCCGTGCACGCGGAATTGGCGTACAGCTATAAAGCCGGTTAACAGTTGTTTACGCACAAAAAAAAAAACAAAAAGAAATGAAAAGAAAAAGTAAAGATTCACACACGGGAATGGCCAGCCTAAACGGAACGATATATGCAAGAAACTAACCTAACCTAACCTAACCTCGCATTCGAGCAACGCGCTCGCTAACGGCTGAAAGATACGACTAATCATGCGCCTTGATTACTTTCTGCGCAAGCTGCCGTCCCAGGAACAGTCGGATCTTTGCCCAATCCCTTCATGCCCGATATCCCATCCTCATCCGCTTCCCATCATCAAGCGAGCGGCGCAGAGGCCCTTGGCATGTTCGAACCGAGCGGAGCTCCTGCGGTAGCAAGCAGCGGCGAAGCTCAAACCCAAGGTGGTGGAGACCTATTCTGTGCTGGCGGTCAGGTAGACCTATTTGGTAGTGACTCAGCAATGCTCGGCGCCGCCGCGACGGACGAGGGCGACGTGGACGATGCCCTCGGTGGAACAGGTCCACCACCGAGAGTGGCGTCCGCGTCCTTGGACCAGTCCCTCATGTCCGTAGGCGGCGTCAAGGCCACTGCCACGCCGCCACCCAGACCGCCGCCACCCGTGACAGCTGCAAATGGTGTACCACGTGCAATGTCTCCGGCAGTTGCTGCTGGCGGAGCGTCACCTGGTAGGCCGGCTACGGCCACGGCACCGGCACCGGCACCACCCGCGAGCAAAAGCGCCTTCGACGACCTGAACGACAGCATTCGTATGGCACTGGGTGGGTCTCCATCGCGTCCGGCCCCTATCGCACAGCAGCAGCAGGGCGGCGCTGCCCCCGGTGCGGCAGCGGCACCCGGCCAGCCGACCCAACTGCCCCTCGTAGCCCAGCAGGGCTTTGCCATGTTCGACGCGGGCGTTGGACAGCCGATTGCGGTACCCGGCGGTGTCGGCGTTGTCGGCGGACCCATGGCTGGATACGGAGTACCTTCCCAAGCCCCGCAAATCCCCGTCGGATTCGGCTCCCCGGCTAAGCAACCGATGTCAGGTGATGGGACTATCGACGAAGAAATGTTTATTTATCGTAGCATGCACTTTCTATCTCTCTCTCACTCTCTGTCTAGTTTTCTTCCTTTTCTGTTCGTTGTTTCGCTTTTACTTACAATCGTGTACGCTGAGTGTTCTGGAACGACAAGTGAGATTTACGTGTCTTTCAAAAGTCAGGCTTTTAAATGTTGCATTCACCTTTACGTTTAGTTTGGTTCTTTAGTTTAGTCTTCATTGTCTCGGAGCAGGTGAACTGTTCACGTTTCACAATTAGGGCTACATTAAAGACCTTCGAAAAGCACTTAAATAATAAAAGTTCGATGTACAAGAATATAAACTCTATGAGGGATTAAATAATTAAAATGCAGTTCGTCTTCGGTTGTTTTTGGTATCTGCTCATTCCGATTCCCAGCTCAAAACGACGAACAGTGGAATATTGTGACAAATTCTGTCCGTTCTCAAATAACTTTTCGTGTTTAATATCAAACAAAGTAATTTTTTTTTTTTTTTTTTTAATTGAAGCTAAATCCATGCAGATTAAGGTAAAAATAATAAGAAATCGTTCTTATGCATTTTAAGGTAAGATTGTGAATGATTAATTATTTATAAGAGTTTTCATCCGATTTGTGCAGAAAAATATTTGTGTTTCAAGCATTTAGTTTTGTCGACAACAAACAAACGATACAGTTCATAGATACTTGACAGCTTCGGTAAGTATATGTTCGTGCAAGTTTGTGCGCGTGTGCGTGCGTGGAAACCATATTCTTTTTGGTTTTCATAGATGAAAAATTGATAAATTTCTTTAAAAACCCGAATATTAAGCGTTTAACTATTTGTTAAATTAAAAGCACGGAAAAAAGCGGTCAACAATAAATTATTTTACTATAACCTTCTGCTGCAGAATCTCTATAGTCTCCTTTGAACATTTTGGATGTCATACTGACAAAAAGTAAAAAAAAAATAGTTATGAAATAATTAATTTTGAAGCTAAAGAATTGAAAAATTCAGCATCAACTTCTATTTGCTACCGAGTCTCTAATCTTGTACGAACATTTTATTATCTAATATTATTTCGTTTCGATGGAACAGATTCCATGCATGCATTAGCATGCATTCCCATACAAATACAGTAAATGACCAGCAATAAGTTAAAAGTGTAACATTTTCACCAACATCTATTAAAAATGTACATCTATACTTTCAGAGAAGTAATCGAAGAGGATGAAGCTGACAAACAAGAAGAAGAAGATACAGATATGGATTTCTGAATGTCAGCAATAATAAAAATATGTATTTCATATTGCTGCTGAATAATAAATTGAGTACACTAAGAATAATTGAAAATATTTTATTTGGTTATCGATACTGGTTATGATATTTTTTATTTACTATGAATTTATCACTTATTTATACTTCATAAGTTTACGCAGAAGTAATTTCCGGTTTTCGGAGAAACTTGCAATTTCTGTTCCAACGAAACGAAATAATATTAGATAATAGAATGCTCGTATAAGATTATAGAGACTCAGTAGCAAATAGAGATAAGTTGATGGTGAACTTTTTCAATTCCTTAGCTTCAAAATGAATTATTTCATAACTTTTTTTTTTTACTTTTTGGAGAAGTTTCTCATTTTTCTCATTTCCCGTGAAAATCAATCAGTATGACATCCAAAATGTTCAAAGAAGACTATGGAGATTCTGCAGCAGAAGGTTATATAGTAAAATGATTTATTGTTGACGGTTTTTTCCGTGCACGAATATAAACTGTATCGTTTGTTTGTTGTCGACAGAACTAATTGCTTGAAACACAAATATTTTTCTGCAAAAATCGGATTAAAACTCTTATAAATAATTAATAATTCACAAGTTTGCTACATCGATTGATGTAATCGTGTTTCCAGTCTGTATAAAAGATAATAACATGGATTTTTGTTTGTATTTTCCTCATTTCAACCGCCATATTGAATGTTCTATTGGTCAGAACGTCATGTTGACCTCGGAATCTGAAAACCTAAAAACCCCATAAGACGAACTGCATTTTAATTACCTAATTCTAACATTGAACTTCAGACATAAATCTGGACATTCCGGCGATTGTAGGTTCATTTAATGGACAGCTGAATAAATTAAACAAAATAGCATTTAACTCAATCAGTGTAGGCTTGTCATTAAAACAATTGTAAATCTGTCATTAATTGAAATCCACTTTCATCTGGAATATTTATGAAAAGAAATGTTTGCGATTCCTCGAGACACTCAGCGTAGACGGATCCCTATAGGGCTAGGAAAAATAGCTGATGGAAAAGAATTGCTTACGAAAATATCAAATGACATTTTTATCGAGCAATACAAAATGATAACAATTTGCGAAAGTAATGCGTTCTAGTCGAACAACCGTTAAGTTAGATTATCGTATTGTTTATAGAGAGAGACAAAATTTCTGTATTCTTTCGTCAAATTCGAAACTTTAATTATGACAAAAAGTGGTAACGGACTTTTATCGAACGTGGCGTGGTCATTCGTTTCGGTATTTTCAGAAATCGATTCTATTTTCAACACTTTTATAGGACGTTGTTTTGAACGTTATTGGTGTCGTAAAGAGAGACTACGGTCGTTCCGACGTCTTTTCGGTGTGAATTTCTTCAATTTGACGTTGTCTCGGATGGTATCGATTTTTTAAAAAGTATATTTTTATCATCGAAATTATTACTATTTTTAGATGTTATTTTTATACATTTAATGTCAATATTCGAAATTTGGATATTCTTTAATAATCAATATCGATCATTCCTTGATTCGTGAGAATAAAAAATTTACAGATGTTTCAACATCTGATGACGATCTACTTTCGTATAAATTGTATTAAAGAGACAAATGATGAATTTCAATGAAATGTAAGTTGAATTTTGAAAATTGAACTTTTCAAATCAGTACCATCTATGGGTTTCGTGGCTTTTTCTTTATTTGTGGTTCAGTTTTCGACACATCGCACTCGTCTTGCGGCCGTTCTTTCTTGACATTGTAACGCACAAGTGTTTTGTTTGACACGTCAAATACTCAAATTCAAGTTTGATGATTTTTTTTTTTGTTAATGACTCCTTTTTTATAATGAAAAATATTATTTAATTATTATATTAAAAAATTGTAGGAAATTAACAATAATTTTGTTTTTTATACATCAAAATGAAAAGTGACCTTGTATGTTTTTAAACATTTTATTTCAACGTTAAACTCTCGTGATCTTTCGAAGAATACGAAATAATATATTATCGAAGTTCGAAACAATATAAGCAATGTTTTTAATCAATTTGTGCGAGACTCTCCGTACTTCAGTACAATGAAATAATCAATAAATGCGATTAATCAAGCATCCACAGTTTCAATATATGTTCTACGTACTTTTTTTTTTGTTTGGGCAATTGAGGGTGGAAAACGATTGTTACGCGAACGATTAAACTGTCAATTGCACGAGAATTATTATTTCGGAGTTTTCGAGGCAACTGTATTTATATTGGGAACCAGGCATTTGGGAAAGAAATGTGAAATGCAATATGATAGACGATGTATACAAAATTTTTGAATAAAATTACGTTCATTGAATTGAATTATTAACATTTGAACTGTTAATCGATGCATAGGACATAAAGAATACTTTCTTTACCTATTATCGTTTTGAACTTTCTACCTCTACTGATTGCGCATGTGCAAATATAAGAATTTTTATTATTCGAGTAAAAATTAGTATTCCGCGGTTCGGAAAGTTCCGGGAAAATTTTATAATACAAAAAAAAAAATTGTCGACTTTAAGCCATCAGATTTTTTAAAGCCAATAAACTAACTGAAAAAAAAAGTTACACTCTACAACTCTTATACAGTGGCTTCTAGGCTTTTTCTTTTCTTTTTGCTTTATTTAAAGTGAAATCGTCATTATGTAGTGAATTTTCACCTTTTACCTATGGATCATTCGAGATGTAAGCTTTTAGTATAATAAAAACGTTTTGTATAATCGTCTTATATGCATAAATTTTTATGTGTCTGTCGACTCTTCGCGAAATGTTCTTTGCCTCTTGCACAATTGATAATGACCTCGTGCGAACCGTAGTTTCTCTATATGAATCTTCCAATGAACCATACATGTGTATTGGAAGATGCATCGACGTCGCTAACTGATAGTTTCTAAATTGTTGCCATTCTTGACACAATCTCCATCAACAATAGTTGATTCGCGAGCGATTGTCCGGCAGTGAAATTCACCGCGAACGAAAGCTATATCCTGGTGTCGTAACGATGTCCATTAGTGGATTTCAAGTATTGCGTGCGATTTTGTTGCGTGTAGTGTAAAGCATGCCTCTTTCTTTCGAGCACACCAGCACTTTGCTTGAAAGCTTGAAAATTTTGGTCGCGTGAAACTTTCTTGGCGTATTCGCGATTGTTTTGACACGTATACGGCGAGCTTGCTTCTTATTATTACTATTTTGTTTTGTGTTTTTTTTCGTTTTTTTTTTGTTTTTTCCTTTTGCTTCTTGCATCTTCGGCTTAGGTTTTAACGATTTCGACGCGATACTCACACCGATGAGCACAGTTTCTCCAGCTAATGACGTTTCAGCAGCCGGCCAGCCTGCGAACAGCGGTGGAGCGGCCACCGGTAGACTTCTGACCGACGACCTCGACAGCAGTCTCGCCAGTCTGGCCGAGAATCTGTCCATGGACCGGAGCACCCAGCAACAAGTGAAGTGAGTATAAAATCTGTCCATCAATAACCAAAAATATCAAATTATCGAAATAAATCAAAATATATGGATGTGAAAATGCTTGACATTGATTGTGATCGATTAATCGCTGCGCAGGAAAGTTCTGTGGAATTCTCCAAAGAATACCGCGAAAAGCGGAGGTCCGGCGGGATGGACGCCTCAGCCAATGGCAGCTACGACAGGTGCCGGGTACCGGCCGATGGTAAGATTATCGATTAAAAATCCCCGGATCTATATTTATCTATATTTATCTATCTATATATAGTGAGCACGTTATTTTTTTTTTGCCCACGTGTCTCTTTTATGTAAATACGTACATCTGTTAGCGGATGGCTATGGGGCCGTCTCGATCCTCGGCTGTCACCTAGTACTCCGCTACCACACTGTTTCATCTCTGCTTTTTTACATTCAATGCAGATTTCGCATCGAGTGTCGCACCGCCGAGAACACTTTTACGCATTTTCGTTTCAAGTGCTTTTACGAACCTCAGTCATGCGAAAACCAGACAGATTTTGCTGGAACTTTATCGTTCGAATTTACAAATCCGCTCTTAAGACGCTGCCAACTGCCGGAGTGTTGAGCGAATAACACTTGCACGGAAAAAGAAATGATTATATAGTTACACGTGAACTACGTGAAAAACAGTTACTACTTTTTATCGTAAACGTTACTGTATACTCTAGTGACAAAGACCAAAATGACAACACGTGCACCGTTCAGACGGTTAGGTTATATTTTTAGGGAGATGTATGGGGGTTAACACAAACAAAAAAAAAATGCTCGAAAACTCTACTATATAGAAGTTAGAAGTGGTAATCAATTTGGAAAATAAAAAATCTAAATATATGCGAAGACTTTATTTTTAAATGTCAAGAAAGTACTATGACCATTTCAGAAGTTAACTCTCTATTTATAAAAGTGTAATTACAATTGCACTTGACGATAAAGTTCACTTATTCATAATATCGCTTCTATTATTGTGAAACTCACAAAACATAAAGACATAACCTAGATCTGACGTCGTAATACTACTCACTCCACTACATACATACGACAAATAAAAATCATCACTCAAAACACAAACATAGTTAGACATAGTTACAAAAAGCAGTTAGGACTACTCCTGTTTTAACGGTCACAACGTATAGTAATGCCAACCACAAATCTATCTGGCGATATATTTACTACTTCTTGTGGTTGGTATAACTACTATTTCTTTTTTTTTCCGTGTATACACACGGTTATTCGCAACCATTGTTCGGTGAGAGTGCGAGAGGCACGCCTTAAGATGCGACGGAAAAATGTTCCGGGTCGTCTCTTAAAAAATTAATAATCGAAAGATCGGACTTGCGTTTTACATGACTGTAACTCGGGTCTTATAGTTTGTCTCATTCGACGAGAGGAATGCGTGCCTTGGCCAATAAAACACTCGGTGTACGATCGGTGCAACCGTACACATATTAGAAAAAGTATGAACTGTTTATTTTGGTCTAAGCATTTACTGGATAAGCTGTGGCATATTTAGCAAAGTGATGCATGCATGGCATACGGCATGTTATCGGCTGTTACAGGGCCAAGGAATGACGCAACTTCCTCCAGCTACCACTATGGGCTATTCACCCCAGCCCACGCCGCTGGTGAGTTCAATACGTACCACGCAGGTTTTCCCGGCTCTAGATTTTTCATTTAATCCTTATTAATATTATTATTATTATTATTATTATTGTTTTTTTGTTTTTTTTTTTTCCAAATACCGTCTTTCATTTTACCCTTCAAATCAATCGCCAAGCGTTGATTTCTATACGAATAAACACGAATGTACAGAGCAGAAATCATGTCACTAACGTATATATAGTAACTAGATTGTGTATTATCTTTGCGAACGTTTCGACTTTCGGTTTTCCATTGCATTAAATTGAATTTCGTATACAATGATGAAAACATTTTGGAACCGTAACTCGGAATGCTCGCCACGTTAATACGCGGCTGTGTTTCACCATGTCGATAAAACAATACACTTAATTCTATATATGTTTGTTTCCCGTTTTATCAGCGAATAATATATAAAAAGGGAAGCGTTTAACCGCAGTAGAAACCGCTAATTCGGAATCTAGATTTCGTTAATCACGCACTGTACCCTCGCTTGCGCAAATATCGCTGTTTTGCCGACACCGTCACTGTTTTTTTTTGTTGTTGTTATTGTTGTTGTTGTAAAAATGAAACACTTGTAGAATACACGTCACTTAGTCGACAGCAATTTTTCGCTTAGTAAGCAAAAAATATGCGATGCACATATAAAAATTGTACATTTAAAAAATTTTATAGGCGGCGATGGAGTGTATATGTACGCGGATACAGAGAATTTATCCGACTAAAATTGATTATCGCAAAACCGTGATGTATACATATTTTAGACTGTACAAGTGATCTTGACTCGAGCAATTGGGGTTTTTACATTTTTTTAATTTTTTTTTTATTTTGAAGTTCTGCAACTGTCGCTAAGCATTCGAATATTGATGTTTTTCGTGGTAACAATTTATGCATACAGAGTTTTACAATGCAAATCATAAAATTCAAAACTAACCTAATAATTTTACGTATTTCAAGTAATTGTCGTGGATAAGTAACGAATTAGGTCATGATCAATAATTGGTAAATTTTAGTGGCGAGTTTTTGCATCGTAACACTTAGCAAGTACGAGTTTGACAATTATATAACAATTATGTAACAATTATGTAACAATTATGTAACAACTACGAAACATGTTTGTGCCAACTACGTAATATTTACATAACAAGTAACTGTTACCCTGCAAACATCGAATTGAAGTTGGTAACTTCTTACACGAATGTCACATATATAATATATAATATATATAATTTTTTTTTTTTTAATGAGGAGGTTTATATTTTAAATGTTTTATTCGAACGATGGGCTTCCCTCTTTGTGATGATTTTTAATTACTCGAAAAATATTTCTAAACACTCATTCGTCGTAATAAATAATCATTAAATCACCGATAAGACGTGCATTTTCAGAAGCGACAAATATAATGTAATAATGTAATGATAAAAAAAAAAAAAAAACAAAGAATGATGCGAATTCAAGAATACTTGTACGGCACTCGGTGAGCAAAAGTCGATTTTAACAATGGGTTTCGTTCACTTGGAGTGAGAAAATACAATAATAATAACAAAAAAAAAAAAAAAAAAAAGCAAAGAAGAAAACAACGCCCACCAACGAGGCGGAGCCGATGGGC
>JAPYZR010004275.1:0-14214 GCA_030522945.1 Trichopria nigra | reverse complement strand
CGTGGAGATTTTATGAAAAAAGTAGGTGTCATTTTTTTTTTTCGGATGACCAAATTCAATACTTCGATCCCAACCTTTGGTTACGGGTCGAAGTAATTTATAAAATCTAGAAATAATGACTAACGATAATCATTTAATTGCAGCATTGGGGATGAATGAGTCGTCATCAGACGATTCCGATATCGAAAATGATGATAATCATGGTTATCCCAGCAATAAACGAAAAAGGATTGAAATAATTCAATAAGAATAAAGTCATTGGTGTCTGAACCCAATTTCTTGACGTGTGTGAATCTTTTTCTATTCCGAATGCTTTTGAATGTCCAAAAAATGAATACCGCTTATAGTTTGAATATCTTTGAATCTTTAATAAATTTGGAAGTTAGGATCGACAGATATTCAAAAGTATTCAATGTTTTTTTTTCGGATCTTTTTGATATTCAAAAGAATTGAATATTGTTTTCTCGAATATTTTTTAATTCCTTTTCTTTCCTCGAGAGTCAAGAAATTGGAATCAGAAGAATTAAAAGAATTCCAATTTGTCTTGAATATCTTTTCATTTGTTGGGATTTATGTACCAATGTTATCATTATTTCAACATTTATAGAACAATAGTTGATTATGTTTTTAATTTGATAGGAGAACCTCTAATACCATTCTTGGAAATATATGGAAGCGATCCAATATCACCTCACAAACAATTATTAATTACATTTCCAAAAACCTCGACTGCCGACGACCATGGATTCGGCAGAACGGGAACAAGTTTTTAGCAGCAGTTTTCAGCAATACCCACACAACACAATCCGTCCCGTGATGACTTAAGGAGCTCCTGGGGACGTCCAAATATGCGAGGATCCAAATGACCTGAGGAGCTTCTCGGGAGCTCCTCTGGTCATCCCGGGACGGATTGTGTTGTGTGGATACGACCGCCAGTTAGATTACCAAACTGACATTCCGTCAAATGGAAGAAACAGCGAAACCCTAATGTACTTAACTAAACTACTACCCTAATAGTAATTAACAAAATTAAAAATGAACAAAATAAACTAAATATTACTACTTACATACATTATGTAAGTCGTTTACTTGAAGAGGCTATCCCTTCAACACTTTTTTTTACCAACATTCAACCTTTTTTAGGTAGGTCATAGCAGGTCTAAGAAGACCTGAGAACCATTTTTCTGATTTTTTCAATAACTTGTATCAAATCTTTTTCTAAATCAATAATGGAAAATCCAGATTTATTGGTTTAAATGGTAAATTACGCGACTGAACATCTGAGTATAAGCAAAATTTTAATGTATTCTTTTAAACCATTTCTTTTTCATTTGCTGCTATATTTGGACGTCAATTTTCTTGAAATCGTTTCGGTAATTACACAGAAAAATGCTCGAAAAGCGGTATTAACAGTCATATATTTGTAAATTTTTAATAAATAATGATAAATAATGAGAGATTTTATTGGATCAGCAGTGTCTCGTTTCGTTCCCAGCAGTAAATTTCCGCCAAGGGTCACCTATATTCGGCAGCCCGATTCCATTATCGGTCACCAATGAAGAGAGCACCGTTCTAATGATCGAATGATAGACATACAAGCAACTATTTAAAACGTTTCACGCTTCCATGGAGACTATTCGTACGGCATTTCCGCCCATTTTCCCGCTGGTACAAAGCGCAACATACTTTTCCTCTTCGATACTAATGCTTGGACCAAGCGGGCGTGGCTGTGTATATAAACAGTGTATATGTACTTTTTGTAGTTTGTGCAAATTGCGCCGATGTGCTTGGGAAAAATAATCAGGTGACTCAGTGTAGATGTGTTAGGTAGGTGCGTTCCAACTCCAGCCGAGATCTGGAGCTCGTCTGGCTACGTAACTTTGGTGTGATCCAGTAAGTTGCACACGAGTACTCGGAGCATCGCTTCATCGATAAATTAATTTGATTTTATCGAAAGTTTGAATATTTTGTATAGTGTTATCAGTGTTGTTACACCATGCACACAACCTGTAAAGGGCGCTGTAAACTGCAATAGTCAAAGTATGAAACTAAGTAAGAAACTGACACCGACTTATTCAATTTTATTTTCAATTTAAGTTTACCTTTCTGGCAATATAGAAATTTCATCACTGGAACTAGGGTTATTTTAGCCCTGAGAAACGTTTTATTAAGATTTCCAAATGTTTTTCAAGTGAGAAATGATTCCTGTTTGCTCGATATCGTGACTATTAGAAGGGATGTTATTGCGGGACATATCGTATTATTATTATTAGCACATATCACTAACGTGCAAAAATAAATGTTACCACAAATGATGCCATCTGATGACTTGCAGTACATTCAGATTTATATCACAATTCAGTATTTCACATTTTTGTCTAGTTTTATAGTAAACGAATACAAAATTACCAAACTTGTAATGAAGGAACAATTTATCAAATTTTTTTTTTTGTGTTTTGACAATTTTTAATGTGTTTTTAATCTTTGTCAAGCCGCAAACTCCATAATACGACATTACTGGGTGCGGTTAGTTTGTGTTTATTTTACACTAAAATTAATTTACAAGATTTTACATTGTTGACATTTTTTATATTGTGATCCAGTAGTAGAACATTCATATAGAGATTATATTATCACAAATTAAATATTTAAAGCATGTGATTTAATTAAAATTTTTTATGGGCTTCAAGAAAAGATGTGAAAAGTTTTTTTCATAAGCAAATTTCGTATGTTAAAAATTCGTTTTTTTTTAGTAAGTTAACATTTAATTTTTTATTAGTTCCCAGAAATTATTTCAGAAAATTTGACACAGATTAGAATGAGAAAATTTTTTTAATCTATTGTATCTAAAGTGTAGCTCCTTCTTCCCTAATCTAACCTCTCCTAAAGAGGACTTTCTGCAATGCCGATATTGTGAACCAATCTATTTTAACAAACTATAAATATTTAAACTTTGATTAACGAAGTATTTAAAGAATAGTCTCCATGGAAGAGTGAATAAAAATTATGGTAGGCTCATTCGTAATATAAAATTTAAAAATTATAGTCTGACAACAGTTTTGGTCGAATTATCTGTATTGAAAAATAACTTTACTTATGAACGTTACTAATGAATTGTTTTAATGTACATTGTAGAAAATGATACTAGTTTATGGCCATTTGTCTGGGCTTCATTACTTTTAACATGGAGGCAAGAAAATAATGGGCAGAAACTGCCGTCAGTTTCAACTAGAAAACTTTATAAGATGAAACCCAATCATAAAAGTAAAAAGTTGAACAGTAAGAATTTTTAAAGTCCTTATTTAGAGGCTGATTTTGATAGCATAGAATAATAAGCTTAGAAACTGACGTATGTGTGGGCTTAAAAAGTTATAACAGCTAATCGTGCCAATAATGTTGCTAAAATAAATATTTTAACTAAACTAAAATAAATATTTTATCGTTTAGAGAAATTGTTAATGAAAATATGCTTTGCAACCATCAAAGATTACAAGTGTTGAATTTAGCATCATGTATCATTATATGATACAAAATAAATACGGAATGTTCTAACGTGCGATTTGCGATTGTTCGTTTTTTAAAGGATTCGATTGATTGGCGTTACGTAACAAATGTTAGATTACTTAATCCGTTTTCACCTTGACTGACCTACATGTATTTCTTTTACTGTTCTATTAAAATGGTGTTCATTCGCAATCCCATCCGGTACGAACCATCGCGAGGTGTGTAATCATGCAAGAGTATGCGTTGATTTTAATTACTTCCATCAAACTGTCTTTTCATTGCATAAAATTTTATTTAATGTTCAATTTTATTACCTTTTTAAAACTTAACAAAATATGTCTGTAAATATGGGCCAGATATTTCAATACTTATCCAAACATCAGTGAATTTCAAACCAAATTCACTTATGCATTTTTTCATGTTATTTTACCTGAGTTATCAGAGTCGAGAGTAATCAGATATCATCCATATAAAATATAAAAATTTCTATCAGACTATATTAGGCATATACAATTGTGCATACATGATCTGATATTTTTAATATATTAAATCTGGAAGGAGATTTAGTTTACACACATCAGAAAGAAAAAAACATTGATTCAATCAATTGCTTCATCCAATATAGCCACAATGAAATATTTATTCAAATGAATTAACAATTTTTTCGTTACAATTGAAAGTATCATGGATTGAATGAATATTTCATCTTAATGAAATCATAATTAGCATCATATTTGAAATAATTGGAACGAAAATTGAAATTGAAATGAATTACTGACAAGCCCTTTAACACAACGGAAGACTCGTAAAAAATAGCAAATAAAAAAGAAAAACACATTTCTGTTGATACAATTTACAAAAACGTGTAACACGTGTCTCTTCAATGCCCGAACATACAGGTTATTCGTATTTTATTTAAACAATAACTCTATATATAATATATATAACCTTACGAGATATTTTTGTTTTTAGATGGCAGGGTTTGAGAAGTCCGAAACTGAATTTAGATCAGCCTTAAGATAACGAAATGCAATCGTCACGATAGATTTACCCTAAGTGATACATTTCAAAGAGGTATATCAAAACTATAAATTATTGCTACGATTCAAGATGTTTCTTTACGAGACATGTCAATGTAAACAAACATAATATAAATATAATGACGACTCGCTCATCATCATCAAGAGCTGAAGTCCATAAACGTCCTACTAGTACGCCAATAAACTTCTCAAAGGAAAAGACGACTCGTTCCTTGTGTAATCTTCATTCAATTCAAGAGTCTACTTCAAGAAAACGAGTAACCGTATTAAACGAAGGCAGAAAAGTTTCGCATCCTTTAAAGGCTACTTGTAAATTTTCAGAAATATCTATTTCTAAAAATAAATTAGAATCGCCAAGATACTTAGTCAAGTTTCCCGAGCAAGTTTGCCAAAAGCCACGTGTAAAATCATCGATTGCATCCAATAGAAAGGCCGATTCGTCTAATCGGAATATTAAAAATAGTCAAACACATCCGTTTGCGATTTCTGGCGTAACCGTTGAAGACTCCTCTGAAAATTTAAAAAAGAAGAAACATCAATCTCCAAGAGAAAGACGAAAGTGTTCTTCGTTGGCGATTACTTCCAGGCATTTATCGAAACCATCCAGCGAAATCATTGGTAACGTGACACGAACAAGGATGTTGAAACACTTTGATCCGGTGCAAAGAAACCTTGGAGAATGCATCAAAACGTCACACATACCCCGACCACGTCCGTCTTATATATATTCTTCGAGCAAAGGCAAAGATTCGTATCTCAAGAACAAATCTCCAAAAGAGACAAATCAATTGGAATGTGGTAGAATTAATGCCACACCTTATAGACCCGGTCAATTTGATACAAATTACAAGAAGTCTGTCAAAAAATATCAGCACACGCGAGAAGTCAGAAGAACTGATTCACCAGTTTCGCCAATACAATATAATACATTTCCAAAACGAAATGTGAAAAGTCCAGTCGTAGAAATTTCTGACATGAAGTCATCGACTTGCAACGAATGCTCAAATCCAGAATTGTCATTAAGATGTTTGCAAATGTACTTGGCCGAAAAGAAACCTGTCACTAATTCTAGATTTCGGAATAACAGACATCACCCGTGCATGAGGCATGCCAATAAATTGGCAGTAATGCCTGTAGGCGGTTCATTTGTAGAGTCACCCAGAAGATTTTTGAGTCGTTTGATTCTTGATCGGACAAAGTCCCTAACATCTCTGTTCGAAGCAAACGCTACAACTTCATCGGTGAAAATCCGTAGAAATGGTTCCTTGCAAAACTTAAATCGTGACAAACCGGAAAGCCGCAGCGGAAAGTTTTGGAGGAAAATTCCACTTTCCGACTCAAAAAGTGCGTTAGTTTTAAAAAGGCCTGCTGAAGATACTGAAGGATATCATCAACGAGTTGTTGAAATTCATCATTCCAGGAAGAAATCTGCAAGATTTAAAAATCTGCTGTACTTCTTCACAAACCTTGAACGCATAGGAGAACTGGAAAGAATTACTTCTCGGTGGTACCTGCCCCCAATTCTCGGAAGTCAACAAAATATGAATTACGACCTTTGGAAGCAAATAAGATCGAAGGAAAGGGCCAATCGAGAGCTGAAAGCTCTCTACGAGAAAGTGAAAAGTGCCAAATTGGATAATGACATAGTGTTATGCGCGACGGATGTTGACAAGTTCAAATGGCGAGGGGATTTTGTACTGCGACGGAAACATAGGTCCGTAGAGAGTATTCGCGAACAGTTTCAAAAGTTGGGTTCTGATAAAGAAGCTAAACGTTCCGCCCAGCGAAGATTCTTGACCTGTTCCGATAGACCCCTTTCACGCAACACGTCAGTTATGAACATAACGAAAAGGTTTTCCGATGACACGAGACATAAAGGTACGTGCAAGAAAATTTCAAGTAGCCTGTCCCTCGAGCAAGTAACGGCTTTGAAAAATGAATTGAACGAGATCTACGAAAGTGGAAAACGCGCAGCGAAAGATTCAACGATGTCGAATTCGACAGAATTTATTGGAACTTCACGCAATGACGTGAAATGTAATATAGATGCACGAATGAAAAAAAAGCAATTTGAAGATAAGAAAAGAACAAACACGGGAAATTCGCAGGTAGGTCATGACGTCATAGTGTCGTTGCAAAGACAGTTTTCAGGAGATCGAGATAATAGGAAAAATCTTCACGTCAGGTGCAACTCGATGTCAGCAGTGACTCCTCAAAAAGGCTATAATTCAATGAACAGAAGAGGTTCGATAAGTCGAATGGCTAGCAACGAAAAGTCGAAAATGATTGATAAAACCGTAAAAATGCAGGAATTGTTTCCAGATTTAAAAAGTCATCCAAAAATCCAACAGATAATAGGCAGTGCTGGCGAAGATACAGCACCAGCAGGATCGACGTCAAAGACTATAGATTACACACCCCAATCCAAGCACGTAGAATTGAAAACTAAAGACGAAGACGTTTCTAATAACGTAAAAGAAAAAAGGAACCACCTCCTTCGCTTTAGATTCCCAAATAATTTTTTTTCAACGCAAAAATCGCGGATCGAGAATACTATGAAAAATCGATCGAAAAAAAATGAATCTTCGGAATGCAAGTCTCCAGTTAAAGAAGCCGCAGAAACGGCACCAAACGTCGCATCGACTAGTGAGATCGACAATACAATTGATTCTGATGGAAAGTGCGAACCACAGAAATCTGAAAGTGTAATGCAAACCTGCCAGATGTTTGAAAAAAAGGACAAATCAAAATGGAGTTTGAATTACAATAAATTCATGAACACCGGACACGTTTCGAAGTTCAAGCTAGCTCCGAGAACCGCGCATTCTTCCAAAAGCTTTATCGATCTGAAAGAATTATTTGGAGAGATTTCATCGATCAAGTATTCGACATTACCGATTTATAGATCAACAGAGAATAATTCTACATGACTTTCAGAAAGATGTAAACAAGTATATATTTTTCCTTATTGGATTCGATGGAACGTGGACATAATGTTGATAAATTAATGAAAAATTTGCTGAATGTTAATAGAAAACGGAAGTAAAGGATCATCGTTTCATGTTCAACATTGTGAAATCATCGGACGGGGATCTCTTGTGGCAGTTAAAAGGCCAAATATAATTTATAAATTTTAAGAAACAAGTTGTCAATAAGTGAGTAGATGCATTGTTAGAATTTTTACCTAGAATGTAAAAAATTTGACGAAAATTAATTATAAAAAAAGCAATCACCGAGTGACTTATCTTTCCAATATTTAACAGAAATAAAAATGCCGCATCTCCGCTAATTTTATACTTTAAAATTTAATAGTTTACAGGTGAACTGTACGTTTGTTTAGAACTGAATATCCGAAAATATTTTACATTTATATTACTCCGTATTATAGAAAATAGTGGACATAGATATATCTATAGAGTAAATTATTAATAATTAATAGCAATAATAAAATATTCTTTAATGAAATATTAAGTATAAACAATGTACACGTACAGTTTTTTCTACGGATAAACATTTGTAGAAAGTTTTGCTTTGGTCGCCAAATTCAAATTCGTTGGGAGCTGCATCTATAGGGTGAGTAGAATTATTCATTAACGTATAATAACTTATTACATCATGCTGGGATTGAATCGAATATATACCAATATTCAAATTGCAAATTGAATAGTTCCTTGATCGCTATATTTAATTTCATTTATTCATTTGACATTCCAGACGTGTCGCAACCCTCATTAGAATTTATTTTGTTAATTGCTTTAAATCCTTGTTATCTTCTCTAATCCTAAAACCTGATCCCAAAACTAATAAGTTCATACATAAAAGGAATGAATGTATTAGTAAACAGAAATATGCGTACGAAGGTATTTCTGTATGCGCTAACGGCTATATTAATAATTTTAACAATTAATCAAATGTTATAAATAAACGACGGGTACTATGACGTCAATCATCCCGGAAGATTTCGGTGGCAATGTATAATCGATAAATCTACGCATGTCCTCTTCCACATAGGGTATTTGAGAAAAGTGCATAATTCTATTAAAATAAGATTCTTCGTTGTTCAGTTGACACGGCCCATTTGAGAAGGACTGAAATTAGCACAGGTACTATGATGTATCCTTGACTTTCGGGGAAAATCGATTGGGCATTTTTGGGGTCGCTAAGACGCATGCGTCCGGCTTACAATCCAGGCGCATCTCACGCAGTTGCCCTAGACGATCCGGATGCAGTACGATGATCTTAACTTTATCGGGTTCCCTATCATTATGACGCTGTAAATACGAAGATATGTACAATGGTATTATAAATAGTGTAAAAAGTCATGACATGCAAGTGGAAAATTGTATTCTTACTTCTCTTTCCGATGCTCATCGTCTCATGTTCAGCAGGTAATTCAGGTATTTTTTATTTCCGATATTTATCACGTTTTCATTATAATGATATATATACCGTTGCATATTAATTGAAATTTGCTGTTCGAAAATGACCTCAAGTAACGTATTTTCATATAGAAAACAGTAGGAGTATTTATTGTCTCGTGATAAAATAGTGTCAAAGTTAAAAGTATTTTTTATATTAGACAAAATTACTATTTAGATATGGGTTGAACAGTCTCATCTAAGCGAAAATTGACATCCCAATTTACAATTACATTTTTTATGCTATGTTTAGTATATTTCCTCGTGGATCAATAATGTTGCCGTATTTCATTCAGATGATTCCCCATATATTAAGAAAAATTATACTTTAAGAAAAAGGAAACGTTCAAATAAATGAGATTATGTAATATATATATGTAATCGATTTATGAAAAGTATATATTTGCTTTTATACTTATGAAAAATGCAACTTTTATTCGTGACTTTAAGAATGTTACTTTTTTCTTGGTATCTTTTTTATAAAATTGGCATTTGAAGAAACCATATTAAAATATCTAATTATTCGGAATGTTACAGGCCAACTTACGACGAAAGAACACCGAACGCATGCAGCAATTGAAAGAAAGGACGATGTATTGTGCTACCAATGCAACACGGTGGATGATGGAGAAAAATGCGATAATCTAACTAGGAACACTACAAATTTCGCACGCAAATGTAAAGATGATTTACGGATATGCATGGTACGTTATCCATTATTAGTAATTTTGAACATGTATTCCAAAACTTGTAACATGATTAGGATTAAAATCTAAGTTTCATTTATCAAAATCATCAAAATCATAACAAAATCAAATTCTTCATCAAAATCAAAGTTTAATTTATTAAACGAGGAATAATACTGTTTTACTCTTTTTTTTAAGTTTTAAAATAACAACATTTATAATATTAAGCATAGGTCTAGGAAAACTGAATACCTAAATCTCTAATACTTGGATGAACTTCATTAACACTTTGATATATGTAATTACAAAATCATATCTACTTTTACTTATTTTTCTGACTTTCTTTATGGTGAATGACCAACTATAGAAAATATTTTACAGATAAAACATTGCTTAAAATAACCTAAAAAGTAAGTGTACATTTTTTCAATATTTTTGGAAACGTTTTTGAATTTTGTTGGATTTGGCAATTTTTCAGAAAACTTAAAAGTAACTTAAAAATTTTGGTAAAAATTCATAAGCATTTTCTGAGTGATTTTAAATGTTATATAATATTTTTTGTATTATATAACATTTTTTCTTACGTTTGACCATAGTTGAGACAAAAAATAGTGAAAGGGTTACCTTGACACTGCGTAATTTTCATAAGTTAATAACTTTATCGTTCAAGTTCCAATTGCACGTTATTAAAAGGTTGCACGTAAAAAGAGGAGATACTTTAAAGTAAAAGTAAGGTTTATTGAAAAGATATGACCAAAGAAATCGTGTTATTTCAGTTAAAATCTAAAAATTTACCCCCTCCGTAATGGGACACCCTGTATAATAATAAATTTATATATCATTTTAATCAACGTAGGGTCTGTTTCAATGTTGTTTCAATTGCTCGTCAATGCATTTCAGGTAAAACAATATTCATATACAATGAGTACTGAAAATTCAACATCCGAACCAATGATGTGGGCACTGGAAAGAAATTGCACTAGTAAGCATGCATGCGAACCGGGATGTATTGTGATAGGTGAACGGACCAAACTCTATGCCTGCACATCATGCTGTGAGAAATCGCTTTGTAACACTGGAAAAGGAGCCGCGAACAAACTGCCAACTATTCAATTAGAGTACATTTTAACTCTTCTTCTCCATACTGTACTGTGTCTCGCGCTATCGAGATAATGTAAATAATATTAATACAGTTATTACGAAAGAATACTATTTGTTACGAATACACTGAGAATTTATTGAACGACCCTAAACTTTAAACAAATTACTTCGGTAGTAACTTAACACTGCGACATTTTTTATTAATTTAAATTATTTAATTTTTGAAAAAATGATTCACACTTCAAAACGTCACAACTGTTCAAAAGAGACAGGCCTCATTTACTGCTTGTTACGTCCCGGGAAGCGGAACGGACAAAGGATTATTAATTGATCAGAAGATCAATTGGTAATCCTAAAAGAAGGATTTTCCCGATTCCGCCTGAAGGGCCAGGAAGGGAGGTCGGGATTGGGAAAAATAAAGGATTACAATATAATCATTATTTATATATTATATATTTATTTTTATTAATGAAATTTATTACATTTCTTATTTGTGTGTGTGTGGCTATTGGCTGGTTTGTCTGCGGCGTTAATTAGACTTGCCACGTGGCGGAAAACTAACGCGTACAAATTCGAGCCCGGAGGTCGAAAAATACTAAGTAAGACTGAGAACGAACTGTTCTAGTCGGCAGTCGCGAAACGCAAGAGGCTGAGCCACGCCAGCCAGTTGCTACATTGTAAGGCACCCTGACTGGGACTCTGAATTAGACTGGGACTGAGCCGTGACTGAGAATGTGACCTCCACGTTTCCCGTCTTCCCTTCTCTTTTTGGGACATATCACCGCGACCTAATATTATTTTTAATTTTGTTCGTTCTAACATGACTTGTCCTCAAAAAGAGAAAGGAGGAACAAGATTAAAATATTGGTGAATACGTCACACCTTCCCCCTTTAAGATGGATTTACAGAGGGTAAATTCATCAAAAACGCAAAGACTTACTATTAGCCGTTATACATACATAATAATAATAATAATTTCTATATAAAACAAATAATATTTTTTTTTGTTTTTAAATAACACATAACAATAATATTTTTAAATCAAGTCCATACGGTCGGAAAACTTTCACTGGTGTTGTATCTGATGACAAGTGTGATAATCTGTTATTCATCCTGTTGGGTTGGTCGACGATGCTTATAAGTTGAAGTCTTCTTCATTTTTTTGACTTGTTCGAGAGCTTTTGCTCGTGACGAAATTTCTTGTTTGTTTGTAGTGAGCTGGTTAGAGAACTCAGACTGGGAGATAATCTCCTGCACTATAGTGTTCCTAGTTCCACAGGGGTATATTTAATAATATTGATAGGTTTCCGGTGATCACGGCAGTATAACCGAGCCTTCTATACAGGAAGCATGATTTCTTCTCGGTATCTTACCGCCAATATCTACAGAGACTGTATGCATTGTTGTTCTTTCATGTAATAATGTTCCAATGCATCCCTAGAAACATACCTAGTCATAGCTCGGACATGTCTTCCGGTATATATATATATATTTTTTTTTTTTTTTTTTCGTTTTTGTTTGCATATTGAGAAGGGAACTTTTAATTTCTTGCCTTCTAAAATGTGATGTTTTAGGGAGTATTATTTAGATTAGGCGGTATCCGCAAAGAGTTGAAAATTTTTCAGCGATGAACGTGAATGATGTGTCTTGGGGCAACGTCGTATATACAACCCAGGAGGTGATTCTTGACATGTTTATTAACCCATTGGATGGAAGCATGACTCAGTGTCAATGATACAATGAATGCCACCAATCAGATGTAGGCCACCAATCAGATGTAGGCTCCACTCTTGAATTTGTAGTGTTGCTTAAAAGTTTGGCGGGAAATACCTTAATCTTGGGTTGAACGGATATGTTCAAACATGTATGGGTCGGTCGTGGTTTTCGGACAATGGCTATTTTCAAGCTTGGTGTATAGACGATTGCCGTATCGCTCCTGTGAAAATAATATTGAAATTTGGAGTTGATCGTTGTTGTCCATTATGGAGTACTGTTCTTTAATAATATTCTGGATATATTTCGAACAGTTTTCAGATATAACGATGAATCTCCACGTTGAGTAATCTTGACTCGACATCTAGGTGGGTTGCATGTTTAACAATCATAGGCGTTGATACTCTCGGTTTGGTGTCGGTTGACCCAATAGGACAAGAAACAGAACCACACTTGGACGGATTTCATCTCGTGGATATCAATGTTGTTGTTACAAGCTGCGGAGAAAAATGACTCGAAACAGAATTTAAATATCACTCTTATTGATACAACATGAACAGAATTTACAGTACTTTATTGATTTCTACTTTGTATTAAACCTAAACCGCAGTTATAACAGAACTTTGAACAGAAATTTGACTTTGTTGTCAGGACAGGTACTTCTATAAAAAAAAATTTTTTTTGTAGGAATCTTTATTTAAAATTGAAATGGAGGTATTCTTCCTTTGGCAGAATTTAGTGGCTTGGGAAAAATATGTAGGATTTCAATTCTTTGTTTGTTGACGGATGGAATTGTCATTTTTTGTTTTACGGCGGGTGGTGCGATTGTTTCTTGCCGTGCGGCGGAGTGCACACCCTTATTCTGCTTTGCAGCAGATATTCCTGTTACTTTCTGCTCTGCGGCGGGTAGTGTACCTACTTCGCGACTCTCGGCGGAATACACTCCTTTTTCACGACTTGTGACAGATTTTTTTTTCTCCAAGACTCCCAAGGGTTTAAGTAGCAGAACTGTTGTGAACCTGATTAAATGCATATTATTTTTATATAGTATTATTTTAAAAGACAAAAGAAAACCCGTTTATTTTGATGTCCTGTGTACATGTATTGTCCATTATAATGTATCTGAAAAATAAAAAATATATTAGTTTATTTTGATTAAACTATAGTACTCTTATAATTTCAAATGTTTTTACAAGATCCTAAAATAAAATTGTAGTATGTCACGTCCCGGGAAGATGAACGGACAATGGAATTGTTAATTAATCGAAATGATTAATCAACAATCCCAAACAAAGATATTGCCCGATTTTGCCGGTTAAGGCTAGGAAGGGCGGTCGGGATTGGTTTTGAAATAAATATGTGTTATGTATTTTTATATATATATGTATATTTTTATATATTTTTTTTATATACCTTTTTTTTATTAATTACAGAGAAGATGACTCCTTTCGGTGGCTCGTTGTTAATCTAGCAAGGGCAGGAACGCTGCGAAGAGGTTTCACGCGACACTGATTTCGAGCTTCGCGAACGGTGGTTTATAACAAACGCGAGACGGGTCCGTGACTGTTTGAGACAAATTCTAGACTGGGCTTAATGATCGATTTAATAGACGGCGTTGTTGCAATAGGTTTTCGATCTCTATTGCTGCTAGACCGGCGGCGTTTAAATCCTCTCTTTCCTTCATTAAGGCATGAATTTCGTTATTGAGGCCTAATACAAAGGCTCGACAACATGTTCTTTCGATCTCAGTTA
>JAPYZR010004274.1:0-17933 GCA_030522945.1 Trichopria nigra | reverse complement strand
ATTTAAATTTTGCAAAACAACTTTAGGGTCATATCCTGATACGAAAATACTACCAAGTGGTCGATAAATAGTACAAATATCTCGCCATTAAAAATTTAGAGGCCCACTTCAGAAATTTTGAGCCATAAGGTAGTAGTTGAATAATAATTTCTTGTTCTTGCAGATTTTTCATCACTCAGAAGTGTGCTCACAACTATAAAAAGTCAAATTATAAATTAGGCATATCGCACTTAATACACGGAGAAACGTATTGTTAGTCCAACCATACTGTAGTTGATACAATCATTCTCATCATAATATGGACTCTACTATATCCACAGTTGGTGCAGCTATAGTATGATTGCTCCAACAATACATTTTTTCGTGTAATCCTTTAAAGTGTCCCTAGCAACATGGTAATACCTGAAAGATCCTTGGAATATTCTGGACACCGAATGCTGTTTTTGCAATATTTGGAAAATTATGGAAGTATTCGTGAACCATTGGAAATGTACTGAAAATGGAAGAAAGACAGAGTGAATTTCCGTCACCTAACCCCTGAGTGATGTATACGAACTAGTTTAGTATGAAATCATTGAAAATATGTATAATATAGTGTCACTAATCCCTTACTAATCTTTAAAAAAGAATATGGAGGATAAAAAAGTATTTGATAAAGTAGATAAACAACAATGTCAAGTGCCAATTACTAATATATTAGTTATACTTACTATGCTTAGGTATGATAACAATTTTTGTTTGTCGTTATAATTTATTAAGTTAGAGTAAATTGCGAAACGTGTATACATTGTTCAATTTATATATATATATATATATATATATAGGGGAGAGATCTAGCCATATACACCTTACAACAATTCTTATAATTTTATGTACGAAAATATCAAAATTTTATCGAATAAAGGAATCTTAGAAAGCGAAAAGAAATCACAAATTATTTCATTAAAAGATCTAACAAACAAATGTTAAATATATATTCATTTCAAGCAATAAAATCCATCAAATCTACGACAAGCACACGAGGTCGTTGTTTAGAAAATATTATTGTGAGTTGGATTTAAAATTTTTGAAGTTTACTAAAAGAAACGACAATCTACTTGTAGTTGTTGATATTATATATTGCATCATATGTTACAATATATACTGCAAAGAATTGATTTTATTGTAATGTTTTATTATTTTATACTATATATATATATATATATATATATATCCAATATATATATATATATATATATATATATATATATTGGATATGCTATATATATATATATATATTGTTTTTATTTATTTATAATATTTTAATTATTATATACACAAAAGATGAATTGCCAAAATTTTGAATGGCATGCACGGTAAAGTTGGGTTTTACTCCGAATGCAAAAGTATTTAAAAACACAGGCACACATATATGGCCTGATTATTAAAGGTTTGTAATGACCAACTATTCGAGTCCATTTCGAGACTATATCGATGAAAGCCAAAGAGGAACGTTCGTTTGAAACTAGTGGAATAAATCATCATCCACCTTATACATCAAGATTTGTTCGAAAAGCAGAGCTACTATTTAAATTTAATACAAAATAGACAATTAGTTACTTAAACGCTTAAAATAAAAAAACTTATATCACAAGTTGAAAACAAAACAGGTTACAAATATGTTTTCCATTCGGTATATTATTATAATCAAATAATTTAAAAAAAAAAACACTTTTTAAGCAAGAATTCATAAAACTAATTGCAAAACATTGTCGGGAAAGGGTTTTACCTTAAAACTTTTCTAAACAAATATACATTAAAGGGGAATGCTTTGACGACATTAAAAAAAAATTTTTTTTGACATACATATATGTATAAATATTATGGAAAACAATTAAACATAAATATTTTTATAGTATATGCCGTAAAAATATTTTATAAGTTAGTAGTTGTCAATAATATTTAAAGAAATATTTTGTAAATATTTTTAAAATATTCTTCATGGTGGTTTTAAAATACTTTCTAATATATGACGTCTTAAAAATGTTATTTGCCATACATCTTTTAAAAACTCTCTCAATTACCTCAATATATAATCATGACAGATTATTGGACGTTTATACGTATAATATTTTATTAATATTTTTGATATTGAATATTACACATTTACAAGCATGAACTTTATGGTCCAAATAAAATATTCATATCTTCTCAAGAATCGTCTCTAGACTGCGAAAGTTTCTACTTATTTTTTTTCACATACCTATTTATAAACATTTAAAAAAATAAATTATATTAGAACACTTTATAAAATTGAATAAATTACTTCACTAGAGTAGATTAGGATTCATGGGTGGTTAGATTACATATATAATCGACAGTAGTAGTATTAGTAGCAAATTATATATTTTTACAAAAATTGGATTTAAGATTTGCATATATAATGGAATTTGTTAAACTATGACATTTTTCATTACACAAATAAAAAATTCTTCCACGATACCTCAAAATATTTATCTTATTTAAAAAAAAAAAAAATTATACATATATATATATTTCATTTAATAATAGGTATAAAATAAAAAAAAAAAGCAAAGAAATCATGTGCTGTCTTAAATTTCTACTTTTTTTAAATCCTTTCGTATACATTAGTTTTCGTAAAAATTTCGACAAAAGAAAAAGTACTACCACCTCCAGGTATGTAAAACGAGATTAAGTTTAATTATTTTTTAAATAAAGCATTAAAAAAAAAAAAAAAAACAGTTTACGTTATAAAAAAAAAAGACGTCTGTCGCGTCGTGACTCTATATCTGGACGAGCATGGATGCGCACGTGAGAGCCTTTCATAGTCGAAGGGTATATCTTCCAGAGTCGAGCAAGGGTGGAAGATGCATTTCACTCGGGGGTTGAGTGACGGAAATTCTTTTTGCCTTTCCACCTACCACCACCCCCACAATTCGCACGACAGCTTTACCACCTATAGTTCCTATTCTTTATTTTTCTCGACAGCTTTGTCCCTGCACCTATATACCCATCCTATATACCATCCACAAACGAATGCACGTGGCCTCGAGTTATTTTGCTGATCGCGATATTATACCCTTGCATCAGTGTACTCTCATAAAGGAACTGTAGTACTTTTCATTAATGAAATAGTAAATGCATTGAAAAAGTTGAAATTTCACTAAATATCGGCGAATTCTTACTATAGTTTCAGCCGTTTTGTTGGCTACGAAGATTTAATCTATATATATATACATTAACAAAAAAAAAATATATATATATATATATATATAAAATAAAAAATTTTACAAATTCTGAAATTTTGTTTTATCTAAATAAGTTTTGAAAAAAATTTTGTTAAAAATCATATTATTCAAACCTTTCAAAATTTCGAAAATATTGGGGTGGTTTTCGATTGGTATGTAATTCGTCATACATATGTATACACACATATATATTTTGTATAGATAGAGAATACATTTTTGAAGATGTCCAACATCACGATTTTCGTTTTATTTTATTATTCACCGAGCGTACAACCAAAATTGTCAATATTATTTTCAAAATATTTATGCAACGATTTACTATGGAAAGAAAAACCACGTTAAAGTAAAAAAAAATTACAATCGCAATTGCTTTATCGGAGGAAAAATAATGACTATATTTTTACATGATTTGTACATAATTTTTATGAAATTCATTTTATTTCGTTGTATTATTGCTTTTTCTACATGTTTAGACTTTTTAGTATCTTTACTATACTATTTGATTTTAGTATTTTTTTCTTTAATTTTTTCCAATGACTCGTTATTTTTGTTACTTTCAGATGCATAATAGTATAAATATGTGTCGTCAAACTTCAATCGTGAGTCATTACTCATATAATTTGCCACTGTCAGTAAATCTTTCAATTTTTCCTATGATAAACATCCAGAAGCAACTTTAGAAGTTTTTTTTTCATTTACGATAGAATGAATACGTTACCTCCTCATCAAAAATCCCCATCGTTAAAAATCGACTATCTTTAAAGATGTTTTCTTTCTTTGCCAGCTAATATAGTGATGGAACACCTAATAGTTCCTTCGAACAATAAGGCTATAAATCGACATTTTGTATTTTCGGCATTTGCCTTAATTTTAAGTTTTCGTTCCAAGGTTCGATTTTATAACTTTTTGTACCTATATGCCCTTTCGTTTTACCCCAAAGTTTCAACGAATAAAAAAATAAATAAATAAGTAGGTAAATAAATGAATAAATGTAAATTTCCATCAGATAGAGAATTTTTCATTTTTTTGCACGATTAAATGAAAATGAAACCTTCACATTTCTATTTGCAGTATATATGAACTAATAAAACGGTATATGACTGAATTTTTTAAGGGATTGTTCTTTCGCTGCGTGATAAAAAATTATATTAAAATATTTTTTTATACAGTTAACTTTTAACTTAACTTAGTTATTTTGTTGTTTAACTTTCTAACTCGGAAGTATATTTAAGTTATTAATTTTCACTTTTTCTCTTTAAATTTACGTTACTTCGATCCATGCCGTACATTGGTTTCGAAGTATTGAATTTGGTCACTCGAAGGAGAAATTACTATATCATATGTTTATGTTAATTTTGTGATGTTCTTTCATCTCATGTTTCGAATCATAATAGACATAAAAGCGTAAAAAATTTTCTGTCTCTGAACTTGTACGTATACGTTTTTATACGCGCTCTAACACCACGAACATAAATCTGATTAGTTTTTGGGACATACTAAAATGGTGGATGCCAAAAAACATTAAAACGAAAAACTTTAAACACCCATATAACTTCATCAATTTAGTATAAAAAATGTATGAATGGCTCAGAATTTGAGTAAAAAGTACCGATTCTAAAGTTTAGTGTTTTTATTTATTTACTTTAATTATTAGAAACCGATATATAATCCCTAATCTTGAACAAAATAATTTATTCAAATTCAAATTTTTGTATCTGTCATATTGCATTGAGTAAAATGATGAATGAGTACTCCAAATACTCCGAATTATATACCGAATAACTTTACCAATTGAGTGTCAAAAACATTGAAGAAAGGCTTGAGATTTACGGGAATAAACAACGAATCTAAAGTTTATCGTTTTTTTTTTTTTAATCCACCAATTAGAAAACGAGATACCCAAAATCTTAAACGAAATAATGTAATATAATTTAAAAAATCGTATCTTTCTTAGTTTATTGTGAAAAATGATGAATAAGAACTCGAAATGTTTCGAAATGTTTACCGAATAAAGCACTTATCGTTTTTCTAAAATTGACCAATTAGAAGTCAAGATGCCCAAAATCTGAAATAAAGTAATGTAATATAAAATTGAAAAAATTTAAAATTGACCAATTAGAAGTCGAGATGCCCAAAATCTGAAATAAAGTAATGTAATATAAAATTGAAAAAATTGTATCTTTCTTAGTTTATTGTGGAAATTGATGAATGAGAATTCTAAATACTCCGAAATACATACCGAATAAAACAGTCATCGGTTTTCTAAAATTGACCAATTAGAAATCGAGATATCCCTGATTGTAACACTCTAAAAATAAATACTTAAAACGATTACGACTTAAAATCGCCAATGTATAAGTATGTCCTTGTTCAATAGCACTTGTTTACATTACACCTTACTTTCAGTCAATTTTTTTTCCTTAATTCAAGATTTCAGTCCCATTTCTTGGCTGAATTTAAGTATTTCTTTTTACTATGAACGAAAGAATAAGAAAACCTTAAAAAACATTATATTTATAAAAAAGAAAAATTTTAAATTACGCAGAATTTCATAACGAATAAAACAGTAATAGGTTTTTTAAAATTCACCAATCACAAGTCAAGTTTTCTCCCATTCTCTGATCTCCAATCTGGAGCAATTGTCTATGTTTCGAAACATAATCGTGTTTATTATTAATTTTAATTATGTTTTTGTTTTCATCTCTTACTTTTAAAAAACTAATTATTTAACTTTACCCCAATTTAATGCAAAAAGTTATCAACATTTAAAAAAATTTGAAACGAAAAAATGATCACTGCCGAAGAAGAGACAATTTTCAGGATTAGTAGTGAATCATTGGCTGACGTTTCCCTTTCTTTGGAAAACTCAATGCGAACATTAGAAAATTGCATTAAAACGATGTCAAATCAGGAAAAGAATTAAAATAATTTTTATTTGTTATTACTGCAATTATATTGTTTACAAATCGCTTTAAAAGACAGCGGGCGTTCTATCAATTATAATTCGCCTAAATTAATGTAGATAAAAAGTGACAATTATATTTTAACTGGATAAAGTTAAGTTATTTTAAAAATTAAAACTTTATTGAACTTTTATCATACTGATTTAATCGTAGCTGAAAAGATAAAATTTTATTTAACTTTCAACATTTTAATCTGTTTTTATTAATTAATGTAACTGTTATTTAGTTACGCAATATTTATATAACTATTAACTTAATTATTTTAAATTCATTAACTTTAACTTAACTTATTAGTTCATAAAAAAAATTCATCCTCACAACCTAGAATTCAAAATACTAATCTTTTATGATTCTATTACCAATAATGAACAATTATGGATGGAGATTCCCGACTGATTAAATATTGGTGATGGATATTTATTATTCAAATAAATTCTGTGCAGAATAAATGTTGAATAATGGTAAAAGTCGAATTATGTCGTCATCAACAGTACTGGAATAAGTCATCTTACATCGATTTTTTCTTTTCTTCTATAAGACAAGAAAGAAGTTGACTATGAACAAAGAACAGGTAATTTTGTCATTGAGTCACTGAATGTGTCATATTTCATACGTGCGAAATTGACCCCAACCGATAATATTCATCGAGAACTTGTAACTAGAAACCTAAATCGTGATTTCTTATTCGTTAAAATGTTTTTATATTTCCAATTTTTGAAAATATTAACTGTTAAAAAAGTTTAAACAACATTTTAATGAAAGTTAAATTTATAATAGTAAAAGTGGTACCATGAAAAACTGAAAATTTATTGAAAGGAAAAATAAAAACATGAAATCGTAAAGAGAATCGCAAGAGAATTCTTTGGTCGTTTCATGTATCGAAGTGTAATCAAGAGAATTAATTTAAGATCGATTAAAAAAGACCCAAGCATCGAACGGAAATCGCGGTTGAATCAAAGGGACGGATTATACACGCGTCTCTTGAGGCGTGTTTTTATCGGACCTCGGCACTTGAAGGGTGCGAATTTGAAGGGGTTGACATCAGAAGTCGATCATAAGCAGAGCATCTGCTTACGTCTGCAGCACGCGTATATGTGCCTCATCGTGTTTCAATCCCCTCTGCCCCTCCGGTTCTGCAGGAATACCATCATCCGTGCCAGTAGATACCACCCCAGCGGATTCATGCCGTTTGGGGTGAATCCGTCATCTCGTGGCTCGCGTCGCTTTATTCTTATCCAGCTTCATCGGCTCCATTATATATCCTGGGCGATTCAACAAATGGCCCTTGCAATATTTATGTGTTTGAGGTGATGTCGATACGTATCTTCCTTTTTTTTTAACGAATGTCCATGATTTATTTGAAAATTTACAAGTAAATTTTGAAATGTCAGTTACAATATTTCATCGTTCCTGTAAATAGTGTGGAATTCTGCGTTATAAACGTCTGGACCATTGCCTTCCACCTGAAGATGGATGGCCGCCAGATGGCGCGTAACGTTGCTATTTTCTCGCAAGTGGTCAAAAGTGGAAAGTCTTTAAAAATGAAAATTGATAGAAGGAACGAATGAAACGTACATAAAACAATGAAGAAAGATCGATGAATAACTAAAATATGAAATAACTAAGGACTGCTTAAACTATAACTAAAAACCAGACTTATTTTGAAAGGAAACTCTGCCATTATTACGACCTTAGCAAATTTCTACTCGGGTTGCATTAGTAGTCGAGATTCAAGCGTTCATGTCCTTAAGTCGGGTGTAGACAACAATGAAAAAATCTATTTTTGGGCACATTTCAAATGATTTTAAAATGCCACTTTTCCCATTTCCGGATGGCAGTTCTGTCAAAGTAATTATAGCGTCAATGGTAAAATGTGATTTAAAAAGCAGAAAAAGCGCCACATGGCGGCAACGTATATAAAACATGAATATTTATATAAAGGTCGAGGATTAATCGCTGCCGCGCGTTCGAAAGCCCCAAAATCTGACGTAATGCGAGCGAATTATAGCAACGCACGCGGGGATATTTTCATGAAGGAGTAATCGCGGGTAAATGAGTCGCGAGCATTTCCGCGCACCTATCGACATTTGCATGCGCTTAAATACAAGCCTCGTTTCGGAAACCGTGTGAAAACGATCCAGATGGGATTTTTTTTTATCTCCTTTTAGCTAAAAACAACCTGCACAATTGCTTCGACAAGCATTTAAAGAAGGATTGCCTTCACGGTTGCATGAATCGCGTTTGACGATCAAATTTTTTTGTAATGATTCAAAGCCCAAAAGTCGTACACCAATAAATTTGATGGACCTTTAATATTTCCGGTTCCATCAGGGTAGAAGTGCACTCGAGGACAGGCGCGAAAGATCTTAAAAGCACACTTTTTGCGTACACCTATATCCCAGCGTCGGTCGGGTAACTTCGTCGAGAATTCTATTCTTGGTGTGGAAGGTACGGCGACCAGTTTGTCCCTGGAGCGAACTGGCCGGTAACGAGACCACCGGTGAGACGTTAATTGTCGGTGTTCGGGCGAGCTTTAAAGCTGATGCTACACCAAGACATCTGGCTCCCGTCGTTCCACTTATATACGCTTATACCGCCGAGGTTTTTTTTTCCCTCGTCGGCGTAATTACAATCCAAGATCACTCGCGAATTTTTTATGCTCCTTTTTATTTAACCAAGCTTTTTCGAGAAGAAGGCCCTGCGAGGTATAATTATAACGCAGCGCAAGCTCCAAATAGATGCATAACGGAAGACTGATGAAAATAGACTTTGCAGGGTCATTCGAGCCACGAGTCTAATGTTGAAAATGCCCGAAAGGGATTTCAAAAATCCCAGGTATTTACTTTCGAAAGGTGAAATAAGTTTGGGTCGCCATTACGTCAACGTAGTTAATGATGAATGTCGGCATCGACGTATCATTGTTGACATTATTGACGCCACTGTCACTGCCGTTGGCGTAGTCTTCATCATTATCATGATGTAGTGACTGCATCAGTGCAAATAACGAAACGTGCCAAAGGAAAAAAAAGATATCGAATTTCCGCTCCGGCGAATGACAAATATATCTCATATACAATGATAAAATAACCGGTCGCGTATGTTTTGAAAGGGCTGCCACCCCCCGACGGACGCACGGAATCGTCGTATTTAGGATTTGAGTTACGCCACGCGCGAGGCACTTCCATCCGCCCTCGTTACCCTCGCACACGGAATAATGCCGTGTGTCACCAGTGCCGTGCTTGTTTGTACTCCCTATATATCCGTCGATCTCTGCACGGCACGCTCGGTTACCTGCCATAATTGTTGGAATTTACCCGACGTCGAGCGATGAAATATGTACACGGTCCGATTAAAGAATTTCCATGATTATTTCTGCTATTCCGGTTATTGCCGTTTTTATTCGACTTTGAAGATTCGATCTTGAAATTATTCCGGAATTTATTGCGCGGTTTGTATTCTGATGTTATTTCGTGTCATTTGGCTAGATAAGGAAATACACTTTTAGGTATCCATTCAAGATTTCTCTTTCATGATAAAATATAAAAATATGACAACTGACGTACCTGACCTAAAGCCTCATTTGTGGCTCCACATTGCACCGTATGAGATGATGTGCAAAGGATGAGGAATTCTTTGTGACAATAGCATTCATGGAAGGAAACTTCTCCCATATTAGAATTTCCTTTATGTTACCTTAAAAGACGTTGCTAAAATCTTCCCAACTACCATTATCGTCAACACTGCAGCCTCATCTGACTCGATGTACAGTGAATCTAGAAGAAGTGGATGCAAGAAAACTAGAAACATGAGATCCAAAAAGTGTAGTGGAAGTACTGCAAGTATAACCCGTAGGCGAGGTCTTAGAAACTTACATTGTGCAGTCGGTTACATCAACTATCACTTTTGATTGATGGATCAAGCTAGTCCTACGCATGACACGACAAGAAAGGTATCGCAAAGTCTGGGCTGCGCACAAGAAGACTAGAGAAGGTCTAACAGGGTACGACAAGAAATATCCTGGGACGTATGCCGTGCGTTAGAAACTTAAAGTGTGCAGTAGGCTTCTACGCACACCCACTATCACTTTGAATTGGTGCAACTAGTCAGTCCTACTCAACAAATTGCTCTGTTACGACTTGTATGCTGTTAAACTATACATATGCCCAGTGTGGATTTCTGACATAATAACTAGATGCCACCAACACTCTTGTTGGATCTCCTGTTTCTAGTCTCCTTGAGTAGACCTAACGATTCCCACGCTGATTATTTGGTTTAATGCCTTTTAGTGCAGAGTTCGAATGTTTAATCAAAGATAAATGGGAGTCCAGCTTGACGAGATGGAACATTTTACATGACAATTAATGTAATGTATTCCAACCTAATCCGTAACTACTAAAATAGAGCATATTCTGTCTGATTTACAATTTTTACATCAATTGCCACCCGTTAATTGCTCTTGCGATGCTCGAGTGAGCGAAAAGCGTGCGCTGTAATTTTCGCAACAAAAAGTAAGCGGAAAAATCAGTAACCGCGAAATGTCGTCTTACCGCGGACAATGTAAGAGGGATGAAAAAACTAATCGCAAAAAAGCTAACGATGGGGGAGAGTGCAGGAGAGAAGGTCCGAAGTATACCGGGGGTAGGTGCAGCCGCTTAATGAGAAATGGTAGGACGGAAATAGGAATGAAGACGGTGGTTTATCGAAGGGACGGAGAGTAGCGAAAAGGAGATTGAGCGAAGAGAGAAAGATAGGAGGGGGAGATTCTCGTCGATGGCTCGGGAAGGATACGGAGAGCGAGCGCGGCGTTGATCCGTGCACGGCGATATGAAATAATTAAACTCACTCGGGGGCTGATACTCGGCGCGGACGTGAAACGAGACGAGGCGAAACGCGGGACTGGGATAACCGTAATTCCATATATACACCGGTAGGAAAGTCACCCACGTTGCTGCTCTTTCGATGCGGGAGGTTGAGTCAGCGCGCCTCTGCGTCTTTGCAATGGTGTTAGGCGTGAGCAATAAGATTAAGTAGACTGGAGGCGACTAAAGCCCCCGGATAGCCAGAAGGACCTGCCTTCTAAGAGACTTTTTTATTTGCCTTCAATCGGATCTCGTTTGCGAGAAAAGATTACTCTCAACTGTATAATGATGTAATTCACAAAATCGTTATTTATTTTTTGGCGGAATTGTTGGCATGTGATTTGGTTGGCAGGAGATCCTAAGGGTACTTCGGACATCACTTGCAATTGGGAGAACAGCCAAAATCCAGAATCGATACATCATACTGAATTCAGTATTTCTTTGATCACGGCTGATAACTCACGAAAATAGAAACAGTTTTTGGAATTTGGATTATTGATCGTGGAAACGGACCAAGGACAACGGTCAGAAATCGTGGAATTTTCAATCCATTCGAGACTTTTGAAGATCCACCGAAGATACTTCGAAACAGTCTTTGTCATGATAAACAATAGCAAAGATAACCACGACGTCCATCATGCAATCCAAATCCTAAACTCAATGGACAACAATTCCAAGCGTTGGTTCAAGTATCAGTTTCTAAGCATTCCATTTGGAAGGCGTGGTTTTCATTTCTAACCCGACGAAAGATACGGTTCCAATTAAGCGACTTTCTAATCCATTAAAGATTTCCAAACGAGCCCCTACGAGCTAAAGGTGTAGGTGGTGTAGGTGGTGTAGGTATAACATTTGAATCGTCCGAATGTACCCTAATCATATCCAGTGTATTTTTGTTCGGTTACTAATACAGTTCGGTTACTAATACAGAATCAGGTGACGATTTTAAACTGTCTTAAACTCTATCACGGTAACAATCATCAACCGTCAAGTCTTTCAATGATCAAACGGTTCAAATGATACAGTTTCGAATCGTCTCATTTTAAAGGTCCTGGATCCTAGACCAAAATAGTAAAAAGATATAAAGGTATAAAAGTCTTAGACTTGGAAACCGTAGATAAAGAATTGTGTGAAACACCACCCAAGTCTAGAGTCCAACTGTCATTGGTTTTGCATATCCAGTATAGGTGGATGAATTCTTGGTTGTAACTTATATGCAGTTAATGTTGCATTTTCAACGTTCCTACAATAACCGTCTTTAAAAAGCAACTACTTTTATATCTGCATCAGGTTGTAACAACTTTTCTAGCAAAAAAAGATAACGATTGGATGAGGTATTCTGGCGAAATTTGGAAATCGCATGCATCATCTAATACCAACCACAAGATTCGTTTCTTATCTTCCACCCGTAACAATTATCCCCCAATCTCCATAGCAAACGACCGGCGGTTTTTCGTTTTTCGCCGACGAAGTATTTCCAATATCTCCAATCCCACTGTTTCACCGTGGTGGGTATCTTTATCTCAGTGTGCCATCGAGGATTCGAGATAAACAGAGTCCCGGCTTTGAGAGAAAAAGGGATCGCTTCGTCCGAACCTTGAGTATTCGGATACACGCGAAAGAACGTCGGGCAAAAGAGGATGGGGTGAATGAGGAGACAGGGATTAAGAGAGACAAAACGTGCATAACAGAGAAACGGAGATGGAAAGAGAGAAGGAGAGAGCAGGTATCCTGCGTCAGGATGTTTGCCGGGATGAGCTCGCACGTGGGGCAGAGAGGGCAAGTGGTATGTGGGACGCGTCGGTGTTCTCGGGTGTGCACGAGAATGCGAGTACGCGTGCTCGGGACGTTTGCACGGGTCAGTGTACGCGTTCGTATACGTGTGTGCTTGGAACGTAGAGAGATGGAGAGAAAGAGAGAGAACGACTACGGGAATTAGGGGGTACGGGAAGGGGGGGTCGAAGAGCCGCGATAGCGGCGCTGCGGCGTAACGACGCTATAACGTGAGCCGCTGGGTGATTACCTACCACCTCCGCCTCGGCAGTAGTCGCTGTCGCGCCGAACCGTGCCGTGCTGTGCCAAACCGCAATCCGCCGAACGTAGCCGAGCCGAGCCGAGCCGAACTGCTCGGCGAACGCTCTCGTACATACGGGCAAGAGAGAGCTTCATCGTTCGTCGCTGCTGTTGTCCGCGGTGCGCCTGCAGCCAACGTCGACGCTCTAAATGCGACGCCCTCGTAACGACGTCGCCATCAGGGACGTTGCGACGGCTCATGCTTTTTCTGTCCTCTCTCTCTCTCCCTCTCGCTCTCGACACGCGTCTCACTCACTCCCTCATCGCTCTTCGCGAATCTCCCGAATCGTCAAAACGAAAACGACCTTGCGCGAGCTACGACGCAGACGTTGCCCTCGTTAACCCCTTATACAGCCGCTTCTAGTTTCACAAGCACTGTCTATATTTCTGTCAATCCCTCGATACCTCCTTTCCTTTTACCAGATAACTTGGATACTTCGTTAGGAGCATGCGGCGCGTACTCTTTACCGCGATATTTTCGTTACCTTCGCCTTTTTTAAACATCCGGGTTACGAAATCCCACAGTGTTGCTCGACTTTTAATAGCAAGCGTGGCGCCATTCGTCATGGAACTGCGATCAAATGAGGTATTGTGTTTAATGAATGAAGCTGCCGAATTTGGGATCCGTCCTGATGGATCATTTGTCATTTACGAGACGAAGAACGACATTATCAGCATCGACTGAAAATGTGAGCTACCAAACGTCATCCCTTAAAAATATTAAATAGGTCAGGTTTGGTTAAAAACCCGTTTGGGATACGACTCATACATGAATTCTTTCGAATTAGATTGCAATTATGGTATGGGAATAGCACCTGTTAATACGGTTGGGTAACTCTTGTACAGGACACAGGAAAAGAATCCATTGCTTTTCTAAATCTGGTGAAATAAAACGGAGAACATGGTTTCCCGTTCTCGACCTGTAAATAAGAAACAAGTTCTCATTCATAACAACCTTATCATTGAGACTTCAAAGTAGGGATCACCTTCATGAAATATATTACTCAATAATTATTATTTAGCAACTACTTTTTTAGTTTCCCCAGCTCTTCATTTCGAGCAAGTCAAGGAGCTCCCGAAATTCCGCTAATTAAGTTTCCAGCGAGTTCATTTTCAGTACATTCACGCAAATACCCAAAATAAGTTTCTCGGAAACTTATTTTATCACGTGCGGGAAACTTACGCTGAAATTTGCTGGAAGCTTCGTTTCATTCAGCTTAAAGCTTCTAAGCTGTTTAAACTTATTCTACCTGTGCATCTATATTTGGAACGTCGGTCATTGGTAAAATAGATCGAAATGTGAATATATTTTTCCTATGGATTTATTATCGACGTTTTCCGTGGTGCTTTACAGTTGTTCTACGTCTGGCTCTAAAATTTGAATGAATTTGATTCAAATGAATTTGATGAAGGATTTCCCATCTAGGGATCTCCACCAAAAGAACATTCATGTTCTCAGATATCGAAGAATAAAAACGAACACATTACAAGGACAAAGCATGGATTCTAAGGAATACATTAAGTATTCCTTAATGTATTAAGGAATACTTTTCGGCTGTACCCAAACATTACATTTCTGCATTTGTAGCAGGGCTAATGGACACGATTACGAACAGTGACTTTACTTCAATCATTATTACAGGTACAGACGGTACATCAAAAATATTTATCGTCGAAAAATGTAAGTCCCTAATTGCGATTCATTGTAATATTTTTTTCGATTTCCCGAAAGAAGAGAGGATCAAATAGGGAGAATCTTGGGCAAGGTCTCTCTGTAACGGCAGCAATTAACCGCTCAATCGAAATGGGTTTCTTTAAAACGCTTCCCCAAAGGTATGTAAACACCATTACAAACGAGTACCCTCTTTAATCTGTTTTGGTTCTCTCGAAACCGGTGTTGTATATTTATTCTGAAAACATTATGGCAAGATTGACTGCACTCGGAGAAATCGTTCTGTTTATTAAACGAAGGACAGTTGTCAAATACTTATTTCATATATTTATAATAGTATTGAAGTCGGTGTCAATAACGATGTTCTGATTAAAACGACCTTTCGATCTACCACAAGTGTACATCGTTTTCTTGTCATGTTTATGCTTATTGTTTACCCTGATATAAATAATAGTTGGATACGTTGGACGGAGCTATCTCTGGGGCAATAATCTAGTTTCTGAATTCACAGGTAAATAGAACCGGAACTGCCGGTACTATCTGAACTCGTGTAATATTTGTTTTGTATTCGTTTAAAGTTATCGAACAATAAAGTCCATCAGCTTTACGAACGGTATGGTGTATTTTATGTAATTGTTCAAAATTCACTAAAAAAAAACACAATGACATTGAAATTTACCATTCGGTAATTTGCGAACGCACATTAGCGCCATATACTATATATTCGTATTGGGTGTGGGTACAGGCCACAGTAGAGGGGCTTGGTGCCGCGACTTCTCCTAATTTGCTAATTCCCACAAATTAAGCGCTCGCTAGCCGTAGCAGCTCGCCGCCAAATTACGATGGCCCCAAACGAGTGCCTCGTTGCTTCCGTTTCGTAATGCTACTCTTCGCGTTTGAAATTGCACGCAAGCTGGGCCGAATGCAAATTCGACCCTGGCTTTTGCTAAATTATGCATATAACGGGACGGCGCGTGCGAAAAGTCGGAGACGAAGCCGACGATCGTAATGTGGGTTAACGATGATTTGTGAGATTAGCGAATCGATCGTTACGTATTGGAACATTTTCAACAAGAAAAAAGGAATATGAAAATCGTTTAGACACGTAATTGGGCTTTCGGGGAGTCAAATGCGATCTTGATTCGATGATATTTGATTTCGAGGCCCAATTTCGACTTGCTGCATGTTGAGTCCGCAACTATTGTTGTGAATTTCACAAAATGTACCCTTATTTCACAGCGTTGGAAAAAGTAGTTACGGTCGGACAAAGGCCAATTATTGTTCTATAGATTTGGAGTGTATTTTTTTTTTTTTTCAAATCTGAGGTTAATTTTTTGATACGATGAATTGATTTTTTAATATGCCGCCGAAACGATATAAAATCATAGACAAGCTTTTAATAATAACGTGTACTCTAAAGTCCAAGAGACGATATTTTAAAATTCTGAATGGCGGATTAACAATGGCACATGGAAAAAACGACTTGGTTAGGACAACAAAAAAATTGGATGCCCCAACCAACTCTCTTAGTGATCTGAGCGCAAGACGAGAAATTGGTTGGAGTAACTATTTTCACATAGTTGAGTTCAGTTAGCAATGTATTTCGTTGCGTATACTACTGTTAATACATAACTGGTTGGAACAACAAATAAATTGTTTAGTCCACCTAATTATGTCATTTAGGATGGTCTTCTTTTTAGCCTAATTACAAATGGTAGATTGAACTAAATGGATTTTTTTAAATTTGATCTGCTCTAACCAAGTATATGGTTGTGTCAACTAAGAAATCTCCAACCAATAATAAATTAGTTATTTCAACCAAGTCGTTTTTTCCGTGGCTGCTTTAATTGAGAAAATTTGGTAAAATATCAGACTTACGAATGCTTTCCTTTTGTAAAGGAGCTAGAAATAAAGATCGTGTACGTATAATATAAAAACTTCCCCAAATGTTTTGAAGCGATTCTTGATACCTAAATAGATTCATATAATAGGTTATTAATAGTTTTTATGGACGAAAACCATCTGAAATTGTCGCGCTGTTTATCATCTGCGACAAAAGATGCCAAATCACCCATAAATGTGGGAAACTAAAAATGATCAATTGCAGAATTATCGATAATTGACAAAAATGTCCTATGCGATGAAAATACAATTCTTCCAGTACTTTCGATCATGTTCGATAATTTTGCTTGTACAAGATAACAATAAAAACTGTAATACTCTCGCAACAATGTAAGATGTAGAAGTATGACTTATGACTTAATCCTCAACTTTTGCCCTACCGGAGGTCTAAAAAACGTGCAAAGTTAAACAAGTAATCGTGAAAAAAAAAAAACAAAGGAGTCGTTCCGATCGACATAACGAGTGTATACGCACTCGATTGTGTAAGGATGTCCTTCGACAACGTTTCGCGTCGCGGCTGAGCGTAAGATGATGGGGTGCGAGAGTGAAACAATTGTAGCGCGTAAATTGGAGGGTTGCGAACAGTCAAGGGGTTCCGACTCGGGAGATTCTCTAGTATAGCACCAGTGCGGAACCACCTTATCGAGTGTGCGAGACCGAGTGCTGCGATACTAATGCGGGGGTGAATGTGGTAGTGTACGTTAAATGGATTGGAAAACGTAGCTGTAGTCCCTGTTTACCGCCTCGCCGACCCTTCGACGATTTTGATAAAACTGAACGGACCCGCTGATTACCGATACTCTAAAATGAGACCCTCGCCCTCAGTCCCTTCATTCGCGAGCCCTTATTTCGGGCTGTTGCGTCAACGACCCAGGTTACGCAAGCTGTGCGAATGTGCATAAAATGTGTCCATGTTCTGTTGCGTAACCAAATCGAAAATTCTAGTCATATTTAAGACCTATAACCTTCTACTGGGAAACAAATTGCTGATGGTTTGTTGCTTCATTGTCTTTGCGGTAGGCTAATTGTGTTTATCGCAATAACGCGAAGAATAAAAGCAAGTGTAACAAACGTGAAACATTTATGCAACAAGTGGCAATTATTATATATGTATGTAAATATTCCCTAGCAGAAATTAATCGTGGCGCTGTATCGATTCTGTCTAGATTACCAAGAATAATTACTGGTTCTAGACTGGAAAACTATGTAGCCCCAATAT
>JAPYZR010004273.1:0-27280 GCA_030522945.1 Trichopria nigra | reverse complement strand
TGCAACACATCTTTCCAAAAGACATCTTTTAGATATCTTTTTAAATAAAGACGTCTAAAAGATATCTTTTGGATATTTATGTCTCCAAATGTTTATTGGTATCTGTCAAAATATTGAACTCGAAACATCCAGGAAATCAAATACCTTGATAATATATGATAAAACATATATATGCATATAGTTTTTATGTTGTTTTTGTCCATTTTTCTTATAATGTACGGGATATTGTTAATTGTAACAATAGCAATTACTGCTATACGTATAAAAATTTAATCAGTAAAAAATTTAATTGAAGCTACTGGGATAACCCGATGTACTTTCATGCGTATGACTGTTTCTTAGGAAGAAATCAGTGACAAAAATTTTAAGTCGTCGATTCGTGATTTCAAGCGGGATATCAACTAAAACAATAGTTATTAAATATTCCATTGATTAAAAATTACAAATGTTATTATAATTTTATCAAATGTGTACATTACGTTATATGGACAGATATTATTAATCTATTGTTTTTTATTTGCTACTTCATTATATTCAGGACTAAAATCAGGACTAATATGTGAATAATTATAACATCTATCATAATGACTAATATACCTTGTCCCTTTACAGCCGTATAAAAACATGTACATTTATTATTTTTGACATTTATAAAAAATAATACACATCAGAATAAAACGACGAAAATTAATTTTTTAACATTTATAATATAGATATTTAGAGATTAGATGTATTAAAATACGTTTATTTTTGTATTTTATCTTTAAATTTTGAATTTTCTTATTTAAAAATATCTATACCTATATATTCAAAGTACTTTATCCCTTCGATGGGATTTTTCTTATATCTTGTGTTTCTGAAGGTAGATTTTCAAAATTCAAAATGGTGGATCCAATATGGCGCATACATTTTTGAAGCGTCGATAGATTTTTATGAATCTTTGCATTTAAGAGTTTTTGTGACCTATCGTCATTACGAGCCTACAGTTACATTTACAAAATTAAAAATGGCGGATCTAATATGTCGGACAATTTTTAAAAAATAATAATAACTTTTGTTTAAAAACTCTAGTGCATGAAAAATTCTAAATACACATCTTATAAAACTGTGTTTGGAGAATAAGAGAAAAAAAATTTCCGCATATAAGTTATATCTATACTTATATCATGACGTTAATTATTTCTAAGATAAACATATAAATAATTAAATTAACGTATTTTTTTACCAAATTCTAATTAGATTTTCAAGTGTACAAAAAGCATATATATATATATATATATATATATATATATATATAAAGTATAAAGTAAATACAAAAATAAAATATGACAAAAATATGGTACATGAACACTACGTATCACCGCTCCTTGAAGGGTTAGATAACTAGGGCATCCATTTTGAATTTTAAAAATTGTCAAACATTACGGGATTCCTTGACTAGGAAAATTCACGTAATGAGAATTTATATTTTTTCTCGTAGTAGAATTAACGCGTATCTTATTATTCAACGTTAATTCGTTTTAATTCAAATAAAGAAAGCATTCAATAATTCATGTCGTCGTATATGACCTGAGATTTTTCTATTATTTCTTAATATTCCTGGTGTGTGCTAGAATGATATATATATATATATATATATATATATATATACTTTAGAACAAAATATAACGTTTTCACTCGTCTTGTCTTCATCTAGAATTTTATAAATTGACGTGGCTTTGACGTGAAATCGAATAAAATCAATTATAAAATAAACGCGATATACATTATTAAACAATTATACTGTGAATATTCTGTTATTATGTCCGACCATCTTGTGCAGTGCAATGTTTGATTCGACAACCGCGGCATTTGCGAATGGAATAAATTAACATTAAATTGAACGATGATTGAAATGTAATTGACATTGGCTTATTTAAATAATTTATCGCAATGCATACGGTAATGACCTGTGTATCGCTTCCGTCCTCGTTGCATTCATTGCTATTGATATGAATGCTGCACTGATAATATTCAACAACGTAAACTGTATAAGAAATTGTGATTTCAAAAGAACGGAAAAGAAAGGAATGACATGAAAAGAATACCAAGAAAAATACCTGAACTGTCTTATCAAAACTTATATAATAATCAATAATATAATAATAATCATAATAATAAAAATAATAATAATAACTGACTTTATTCGTAATTCCAGGGTATACAATAAATAAATAATTCAGTATAAAAGAAAATAAACTATAAACTGATGTATAAAAGGCCAGGGACAGAAAAAACTGCTTTGCAGTCTGACCTAAATTAAAATATCAAAACAATTTACACGACAAAAGAAGAGAATGGAGTCATGTATATTTAAAGTATATATGTAAACGTGTGTGTGTGTAATGGAATCTATTTATGTTTTAATTAATCTATTATTGAATCGAAACAAATTAAAATTAATCCAGTAAGATCTATTGCAATTCAATCTATTCCAAAACTTTTGATCGATTTCATTTACATTCTCCTAAGATATTTTATTTTCCAATATTTTGCCCACTCGAGCAAATCAGGATTGCAACGAACTTTCCATGGTATGGTCGTATAATCAGTACATAGTTTCATTTTTATAACAATGAGCATTTGATCATTGGTTTTTGGTACTTTTCGTCTATTCAAAGTTTCATGCTATAAATTTTACTCGCTATAGCCGGTAATTTGCAAACATCGTGTGAATTCATGAATTCATGAAGGGTCTCAGTATTGTCGGTGCAAAATTTGCGTTCAATATTGTTGTAACTGCAGTAAATATACTAAATGAACTATTTAATATTAAAAGATATACAAGTATTCAGAGAAAACGTGATTAGACCCGAATTAGATCCAAAATGTCAAATTAAGATATGACTAAATTCGACAATATTTGATTTAAACATCAACTATTATCATTATTAAAACAATAATAATAATAATAATAACATAATAAATGTATTCATTAATTTATGTATACAAATTCAAATTTTTAAGGAAACCGTATAGTTTCGAAGGTCTCCTTATATTTTATCAAACCTTCTTTAAAATATTATGTATCTGTTATGATTATGATAATCTTTTAATTATATACAGTAAACACCACTATATACAATGACAGTCATTATTCTTTGCATAATGTTGGAGGCTCCAGTTTTCAGATGAAACATAAAAACAGTGAAAAATAAATCAGTAAAGCGTAAATTTCTCTTAGAGAATTTCGCCAGTTATATGATCATGTTTCAATTCATTATTCGATCGATATATTCTAAAATGTAATTATAAAGCCATCAAACGATATGAATCGCGTTTTCTGTGTGCTCAGGACTCGATGCATGCATTTTCAATAAAAAAAGAGGGGATAGGGTTATAGGTTGCAATTATAACAGGTACGATTCAAGATCAAATACGATCAGGGACGGTTAACATGGACTATAATTCCACATGGTGTTGTACCGTAATTATGGTACTTGTTGACGACCATGATTACGATCCAAGTACAGAAAAAACAGTCTGAAATACTGGAAACTCAGTTACGTAAATAAATCTAGTTTTCAGAATGTGTCTCAGCAAATCTAATCAGATGTGATCAGTTCTTGAATCCTCTAAAAGTATTTGAAAAGATCGTAATAAGATTTAAAATTAATCTGCGTGAAATCAAATCTGTTAAATCGAATATTCAGTCCAATCTTTCATCGTACACTTTCCTTCTTCAGTCGTCCTAATAATATTTACATGTTGTAAAATATTTCATATCTGAATAGAAAAAAGTACGAGGAAAAGGATAGATCGAAAAATTATTTGATAAGAAAAGAATACAATGATGAATAAACAACCGGATTAATTATACCCATAATTTAAGGCGACGTACTGTTTCCTATTGTGTATTTCTTGAACTCTACTCTGAAGCAAGTACATTTGTATTAATACACAAGCTTGTCAGTCTAAATCTGTCGTGAGTATATACGATTCGTGCATTACGCGTAATCCAGTTATGTAACGGATTGTACGTGAATTCGAGTTCTTTAGTCCTGATCGTGCCGTTCTCTTACGGGTTATGCAACGAAAGCCTGTATCTCGATAAAAAATGTAACGGGGCTGAAAAGGTGCACTCGCGCGAAATGAGCTAATCGTTCACGAAACACTTCAATGCACATTTCTGGGCGCAAAATCTATATTCGTTCGCTCACCAGACTGAACTTTCGGGATTTCGCTTCCCTGTACATGATGCAATGGACTATTCTGTAAATTGTAGACCTATATATATATTCACCAAACAAATGTCAACGTGTACGGCTACTGAAAGTCCCTGAAGCATATTGGCAGCAAAATCGAACTTTGAATATAATAAAAGAAATTATAAAATTTGACGATTGTAATGATCATGGCATAATTATGATCGTGATGTCATGATCATTACAGTGATGTATCCTCGAAGGACAAATTTAATTCCATTTTATGAGACTCGAGGTATCAGCACTTCCGGTCTAAGTAGATCACGTATATATGTTGCGTACTTATCAAAACAATCGCATGTACCGACTTGTTAGATTTCAACAATCCTCGAATGTTTTATTATTTCAAGGACCCTTAAATCAATGTCAAATAAAATAAGTCGAAGATGCGTGTTTTTCCTTTCGACTCTAATCAATCTGGGATTTCCCTACCATAGATCCATTTATCTTTGAGTAGTTTAATTTCACTTCTTAAAAAAGTGATCCATCACTTGGACAGATTGGCAGAAAAGTCAATTTGCGTTTAGCCGCCACTCGAGCAACTTTAAAGAGTAAAAACTAGATCTATCGCGTCGACTTATATATATATTCAGGTACTAAATTTGCTAATGAAAACCGCGGTAAGTTGAGCGAACGAAAACCGCCCGGGGCTATATATATATATAGTAGGTAATCCAATAAGAATAATAATTTGATAAATTATTCCCACCTTTTTTCTCGACCACTTCTGCAGGGGATTGTTCGCAGAAGGAAGCTTTTAATGAGTTTTCTCACTTCACAGGATTTCATTAAAGCTCAACCTCTTTCACTCGTTTATGTGTAAATTAACGCTTAGCACTGCCTCACTCAGTTCTTATACGTCCTTCCTATTGTAACGAATACTTCAGCGCGATTACTTCGTGCATTCCTAATTTATTCTTTTTAAATGCAATCGAAACCGAAAAATTTTCGTTAAAACTTTTAATTCGAAATTTTGCTTTTATTTTTGATAATTGACGGTAAATAATTGCTGTCTGAATTTGTTGGAGTAAACCAAATCACTCTCCAAAAAATTATTTTTCAAAAATTGATGAAGACGTTGAAATAGTAACTCGTACTGGGGTAGTCGACTAATTGTAAAGAAATCTATACCATCTTTTCAGTTTTTGAAGTATACACTGAAAAAAAAATTGTTATTTTCAAGTAAATATTTACTTGTAAGAAAAGATTTTCTTGAATTAAGTAAGATTTACTAAAAAGAAGGAAACATTTTCTTAATTCAATTAAATATTTACTTGAAAATAACAAATTTTTTTTCAGTGTATAGATGCTAGAAAACACTACTTAAAAAAGTATGTTTTTATGTTTCTACTAGTGGCATAAGGTCGTAACGCAATTTTATATTAACCCTTAAACGGTACTATGAGCACAAATTGACACCAAAAAAGTTCAATCATATAATTTATGACCGTTTACATTTTGAAAATGTCTCATATACACTTTCGACTAACTTTATCGAAATGTAGGAATCGAGAAATTTGCATGAAACTAGTCGCGAGCCGATCCTTCTCTTGATTGTGACACCTTATTTCAAAATGATTTTTTCAGAATTCAAAATGGCGACTGAACTACATTGACAATACAACATACCTTCGTGTCTTGCCTGATAAATTGCATCCGACATTTTTAATTCTTAACAAATTTATTTCAGATTCGGATTTCAGGTTCTCATAAATCCTCCGTATTTTGGTTCACATATTATGGATCGATAATTTTATAACAAATCAAATTAATTTCTTATGCTTGCAACGATAAATTGCTTTCATGTATTATGCTATATTATGGTATAATGCGTTTCTTCAAAAATCATATAACCGAGGTGAAAAACATCAAATTATCAACATCAAAAATCAAATGATCGAAATAAATATTCACGATACAGAAAAAAAAGATGCATGTTTAAAATGGCACGAACAAAACTCGATGCAATTTTTTGTTGTCATACAAAGCGCGAAATGTAGAAGAAAACACAACATTTTGACAGCAATATCATTTTCGTAAAAAAAAAAGTTCTTCAAAATTGATACTGTGCCTATAAATTAGCATATAAACAAAATGTCTGACAGTAAATAATACACTTTTATTTTTGTTATTGTTGGGGTAAAAATGGCCCAATTATATAATTCTAACAAAGTGTACCGTTGAAGGGTTAGCTTTGACAATATGAAAAACGTTATTTTTCAACACTAGGTTCACTTGTTTTCGAAGAGTGGCTCGATCTTCACTCCGGCAAATCCAGAAGTCATTATTTTCTGTTCTAGCAAACTAATGAAATGCATAACATCGGAAACATTTACAAACATTCATATTGGGACTGTCTTTAATTTATATACAGCGACACTTCATGGCACTATTTGTAATTGGAAAACGAAGATCACATATTGGACCGGCAATAAATGACGCGCAATTATTTAAAACAAAACAGACGACGTTTCAAGACAGTTTACAAATCGCTTGTAATTATTTTCTGTCCTTTTCCAATATACTACGACAAGAGTAAAATCAATTATTTATTATTTTATATTGTACTGCAATTTTTAACGCTTTTGAAGTATATCATGTCGTAACAATTGCTGGTCATTTTTTTTTTTTGCAATTGCAAAAAATTTTACACGAAACTTTTATATTGTCATGAGTTGCCGCGAAACGATGAGTCGAGTAATGCGAAAATTTATTTATAAACAATAAATGAAAAATGTAGCGATATAACTGTGAGAACGACACGCCGTGTCCTGGCCGATGATTTGTCACGACTGCAACCTTTTCAACAATGAAAGCAGTTCGGCCCGGATGGCTCCCCCTTTGCCTTTGGTGGACGCCCGATCGTTTCCGGTTTCCCTTTACGTGCGTGAGCACCATTATTCTTTTAATGCGTCCTGATACCGGCCGTTTGCGTACAACGCATCTTGAACGACGACGTGCTGCCATTATAATAGGTATCGATACTTCGCGTGTTGCATCCTAACTCCCCGAAGGATTGAGCGATTGGCAAAACGTTTAATCGCGGTATAAGCATTGCACAAATGCGTTTAAATTATTATTGACAAAAGCAGCAGCCAAATGCAAATTGCACATTTGAAACTTCGTTTTGTGATATTGATCTACGAATACAGCATGCTCAAAATCAAGGTCTTCGTGAATGGCAATGGGATCTTGATAAAAATCTTGTACACAACGAGCAAAAAGTGTGACGGTCATTCAAGACCAATCACTTTTACTTGTTTTTAAAGCCACGTCCCATGAAATGATAGGTTGGATGATCCAATGTTGGATTATCTCCCCTTTGATTAAATTTTCAAATCGACAGAATTGTAAGTCAGACAGAATGTATGATGGATGTAGAGCAATGCATCATTGATGTAAAGCAATGATGTGACACAAGAATAGCGGGCGAAAAATAAGACATTGCTACAAGGTACACGGTAAAATGCAGAGACGAAAACTAAGGTATTTAGGCAATGACTCCATTTTGGAACGAAATTCGTAACTGGAACATAAGGGAACAATGTATAGAGTAACTGCATCATCGACATTATTGCGTGACGGGCGAAAAGTAGGTCATTAATGATTTACCTATATGTTACTGATGTAACACATTATGTATACTGCATACACATGACGTATTAAATCAAGGATGGAGATCCATAATTTGTCGCAAGACTTATCATTTATCGTTGAAAGTCTCATTATTCGAATCCAATGACAATCTTTTACTATTATAAAAATCAGTGACGCTCTTAACGATCCAATATCGAATCATCATCAAAGTCCAATTGCCAAAAAATTTTAGGTAAAAATTTCCGTACGGTAAAAAAAAAAGGAAATGGCAGGTCTTCACAAGTGCAAATCCATCGACCACTAAGTGCGGTGCGACGCGCATGACCAACCCGTCCGCACTTCCGGTCTGTCCTCCCGGACTCGCTCGAAACTCGAGCAGGTTAATTACCATTGTAGAACTAGGAATGATGATAAATATGCGAATCATAATATTTGTGGGACACTTGGCAATAGGTTTCGACCCATATGCGCTTGTCATGCAATCGTTCTTTTTTTTCCTGCGTCCTCAAGTACATCGGGCAGCAAATTGCTGCTAATTTTAACGGTACATCGAGCACTGGCACGAGTGTCGTTAGCATCCGTACTATAATGCGAATTCGAGCACTTTAACCGCATCGCATTCGGCAGCTGGTTTCAGATTTTTTTTTCCTAGTCCTTTATTATATATACTGGTGATTTAGTGACTTTTTGTGGAATTTATATAAGTAATCAGATTCTGTCAGATTTCTTATACCACCTGATTATTATATGTAAAAGGTAATTTTTAATATTTGTGAAAAATTTATCAATTATTCCTTTAGTATCATTCCTTTTTATCAAATGATATTGCCAAATAGAAATTTAATATATGTTTATGGATGTCCATCATTTTGAATGGATCAATTTAAGTTGATGCGAAGCAATCACGGTATTGTAACATTTAGCCCCTGTATATATGCAGCATGATAAACATGCACGTATCGTGGGAAATTGCAGTCAGGTGCTACAATCCGTTGCCTTTCACAAGAAACAAATAATCCAGTTGTTCGCGTTATGCAATCAACACGCGCAACAACGTGAACTTGTTAATTACGAAGAACCGCACTTGTTACGATTAGTTATCACAACTGATTATTCCACATTTCACGAACGTGCAAATGAAATTTCTCTATAGGACTTTGGATACAGTACCGAATGATTTAGTCGCGAAATATGAAGCTAATATCTAAATTTACTATCATGCATTTTACGTCGTAAACAAGTGACCTTGCATTGCTGCACATTCGAAAATTAACGAATCGTAGTAAAGGAGATGATGCATGGAGACAAAAAGAAAAACATCACCACACTTTTTGTAATTACAAATATTCATTAAATTCGGATAATTTTAGACTTTCCTAAATTATCCCGAATTTAATGAATATTTTTAGTGAATTCGTTGATATCAATAGTCAAATACTGAAAAACATGAGTTATCGCACAAAAATTCATTACGAATCCGGTATATTATATCGCATTTAGAGATACCGATGTCAGATATTCAAAATTCAAGATGGCGAATTCAAGATGGCGGACCGAATTCGTATAAAGTTAATTGCGACGAGTCTCGGTAATCGGTGATTTTCGACGTCGCTGATTACAAATCCGACCTTAGATTTTCAAAATTCAAAATGGCGGTTTCAAGATGGAGGCTAAAAATTGTAATATAATTCGTACAATCTTGGAACTTAATAATTCTTCATCAAAATTCATAACCGTTAAATTAACGTCGTAGAACTGTTGTTTTCTCAAGTACCTGCATATTAAACCGTATAGTTTTTCCTTATCTTTTATCAAACAAAAGCGACAGTATATCTGTACTCGTCGCCTGTAGGGAAAACGAAAGTTTGCGTTTACGCCTACCAGCTGACTCAGGAAATAACTTCCAGTATTCCCGCCCGACAGATTGCAAGGATAATAATGGGCAATAATGAAAGCAAAGGGCGCTGATAAACGGGAAAGATAAAAATTTAGCAGTGTCCAACCGCTATGGGAACAATTCGGTCGAGCTTTAAGGGCCGAAAAAAAGACCATGTAGTATACGCCTCAACCGATAGATGATAACAAGTTTCAAACTTAGTTTAACCTCTTAGTGAGCAATTAACCATCCTGGAGGTCGCGTCTGACATTTCACGCTCGATTGCTTTCCTCATTATAATATCGAGAGGCTTAAAAACAAGTCGAGAGACCGTGAAACAATTTATAATTACAATTCTAAATAAATTATAAAATTTGTATAATACATTAATTTATTTTTAATCTTAGAAAAGCATGTATAATCTAGGATTAATTGAACAGTGATGTTTCCTCGCTTGCTGCAAAAGTGCATGACGTCAAAACAGAACCGATTTGAAAATCACATATCCAACAGTCAAGTGCATTCTCGGCATTGGCACTTGACGTGTAGTGGTCCCTTGAAAATTTTAAATCTCATATGTAATATCAACGTCGATAGCATTTATTCGTCATCGAGTGCGAATGTTCAATGCCTAATTAATATTCGCTAATGAATGCTTGTAGTGTATGGAATCACTTCATTTTTATCATCTCACGAATGTAATTGACGTTTTCAATTGGGCGTTTGCGAACATTATTCGTGCTCAAATCTGGAGGGCAATTTATAAATGTTAATTTTAGCTATCTATTTTTTTTTTCATTTTCTTCATTAAAATAATATTTATTTCTAAAGATTTATATTTATTCTGTTCACATCAACGTTTCGTCTACCGGTTGATTTAAATCATATTGATAACAAGGGGTGATTAAAGCAATAATGTACTTCCCTGACTGATGGTATATTCTAATTCATTTATCGGTGTTTTCAATTTCAAAACAGGTGATCGAGAGAAATAGTGTTTTGATTTTTTTTACTTTTTCACAATGCTTTCTTCTGCTTATTCATTCATGAAAAAAATGTGTATAGTTTTTGTACGTCATTAATTCTATTTTAGATTGCACGATATTTGACACAAGGATAAAGAAACGACTTTTCAGTTCCATCTGATTTCTGCATTTTAGACTCTAGATCATTTTTATATAATAAATAATTACTCAGAGTCCAAAAATTTTCGATTTTATGATAACGATTTCAATGATATGTCCTTAAATACAGATTGATAAATTTTCAGTTGTTAATAATAAAGAAAAAATAATAATAATAAAAAATTCAAAAAATATTAATAGAGGAAATACCATATAATATATAATAAAAGAATCAACAAAATCGAAATCTTTTTCGATTAATCGAAAGGAAGTACCAATCTTACATCGTTTACGTTCAGCCGTAAATAATTGTACACGAGGTACATAAGAAATGTAAATTGGGCTCCCATCGATTCTTCTTCATCAAATTGCATTATCCAAGATTCCGCGGCGTTAAAAAATCGAAGAAATCGATATTTCTTGGTAACGTTTAATCAAACCATACCATTTCAAATCACATAAAGGAAAAAAAATATTTATTATTCTTGCGTATCGTCAAACGAAAACATTTTTTTTGTATATTAACTGAGTTAGATTTGATTAAACATTATCGAGTCAAGAAAGAGTCAGGTTTAAAGAGAAATTTTTTACTCGTTGTGTTTGTTGGGAATATTCGAATTTTTTAATGTAATTTTTTCCGAAAATGTTATTGATAAACTTAATTAATATTTATTATTCAATTGTTATTATTGAAGTTTAACATGGAAAATATATTTATAAATATTTAATAATTATAATAATTTATCAACGCTCTTTGTCAAATATGACAATGATATTTTTTAAGTTTCTTTTATAATCGAAACAAGTTTCTCACATCACTAATGACATTTCTTGAATTACGTCCAAAATCATTGTACAATGACTTTATTTAAATTAAAAAAGTGCATGTATATCGAAAATGTGTTGCATTTTATTTCCAATAAACACTGTGATTAATATAAATGTAATTAGTTACTAAAAGTAGATTGAATCTACTGATGCAATTGAATTATAAATTGCCACAATGTTAATTATTGGAAAAACTAGGTTTTCCTCTCAGTGCACTTCGTTGATTATTGATGTCTTAGTCAATTAAGACGAGTAAAATGTGGAAAGAGAAATTGTATTTGACTTTAAATACACCAATATATTTTATTTTGCAAAAATATTTCTACTTTTGTTAGTTGTAATTATTTATAACACTATAATGTAGTAGGTAAAATATAAGCAAAAAAATATATATTCATACATATAATGTATAATGTCCAATAAATAACTGAATGACCTAAAATAAATAATAAAGAAAACCTCTAATAAAAATAAAGGAAAAAATAAAATATGTAAAAAACCTCTCTTCAAAAATACAAAAAATGATGACATAGTCAGTACAAAATACTACAAATCTACAGACTCTTCAAAGATATTTTTGACTACTTGAAGAAAATGAATAGTCAAAATCAACAGTTAATAAAGTCATATTGATTTTCATACGTTTTAATATTATACGTCTTAACGGAATCATAGTTTGTAAAGTATAAGCTATATCGTGGTTTCCTTTTGCCTAGACATTTACATACCCTAGCAAGATACTAGATATTACTGTATATATTTGCATATAATTTATAACTTTGACAAACTACAAATTTCGCTAAATATGAATACGGATTAACGATTTTTCTTTACTGTGTAATGTACATTATATATATACATATATTGTTCGTATATATAATATTTGTAATGTGGTAATTTTTTCCGTATTATTTTCTTCCCTAAAAAATGATTACAAATCAGGGGTTGGCGGCCGAAGGCCGCAGGGGCGAAGCCCCTAGTTTTTAATTGTAATTAAAACAAATAATTAATAAATTATCATGAAACACATAATCAAAACTTATGTATTTAAATTATTTAACTTTTTTGGCCTTGAACCTTTCTTGATTGACTCAACATTTCTAACGGTGTTATGTAACTATATCCATAACAATGCTGTTACTACTGAATTCGACGAGAAAAATAAAAAGCTCCAGAATTTTGTTAGAATTCGAAAAAGAAACATGCGCGAAATTTATAATAAATGAGACGTTTCTTGTTATGGTATTTTTTATGGTTTACGATATCGCGACTCATTTCTAACCTTTTACTTTACGAAAAACAAAAAGCCTCAGATTTAAATCCATTTATCAAAGGTTTTCTTTTAATGTTTGCAATATGTTGCGATATAAACATTTCCCATTTATACATAAATCTATGTATTTTTTTAAATAATGTAAAACAATTAAATAAAAAATAACAAAAAAAACAAAAAAAAAAAAAAAAAAAAAAAAAAAAAAAAAACAACAAGCAGTAGGTCGTAATAATTTCGTTATGACGATCAATGCTGCAATATCGCCGCGGATTATATGCAATTATTTGCGACGTCCTTGAAAACAATGTAACAAATTTTACTCGATCTACTTCTGGAACATGTCGCAAACTTATAATCAATGTTAAATTGAGTTTCCACCAAAGTTTAATGACGGTATATCTGCTTTTAATATACGAGAATTTAAAGTAACATATGAATGCGTGATCGTATCAAAAATGAGATTAGTAAGTAATGCTGGATTTTTTATTTTTTGTTTTAATCAACAAAAAAAAAAAAAAAAAAAAAAAAATACATGGGCCGATTCGAAAGCCTATAAGAAATATTACGAACAAATATAAAAGAACAAACAAAAAAGGAATATTAAATCATGGATGCAGACGTTCCATTTGCAAGCGTCCCTTTGTCATTTAACGACAATACCAATAAATTGCATGACTCTATATCAAGTTTTAACGTTTTATATAAAAGTTTTTTCATACTCCAGGTAATTTCGGACATTTCTTTTATTGTTTTCCGTATTTCTTAAAAAAACTGTGTATTTTTTGTAGTTTTTATTTTTTGTTTTTGTATTTTCCTATCGCGAATTCAGTAGTATCAATAATGTTGTGGTTAGACACAATAAAAATAGACCAAAATAAAATTGGATAAACCAATTGGTGCTGAAATAATTATTATTAAATTACGATTTATTCTGAAAGTAACGGAAAGACTAAATGAATATTAATATAATCCCCAATAATCTATATATCACAATATTACGCTAACTCGTAGATTAATGGAGATCTGTCCTATACGTATAAAACTCTCGAGTAATAAATTTAATGAATATCCTGATACTGCTAAATGATTATAGTGTTCTTGAACAGTTCGTGAGCTCTTCACGGTCGCGTAGTGCACTTTTCTTCCTTTATCTAATTATACGTGAGCATTTTGATAATCAATAGTGATTCGAAAATCGATGAATTCTCTTGGGCGTCGCAAGATAATCACCAAATGAAATCGTACTCGAATAAAAAATGAAATTTTCAATGTAAAAACGTACATACGGAACTTCCTATCACGTTGCAAGTTTGTAAAAATATAATAAAGTACTTTCACGTAATCAAAACAAATAAAAATTATAAAATTAATTGTTATCTTTGGAGCTAATTATGGAAATTCAATTTATTTCGCTTATTTAATCCATTATAACCACTAAATGTACTGAAAATTTACCTTGACTTCAGCGTTTATTTCTTATAAAAAAAAAAATCGCCTTAAAAAACCACTTAGATGGATTTACCGTATTGAAGATCTCGTTTTTTAGAATAAAAATTGAGAACATTAAGATATTGAAAAAAAATTGCACTGAGAACCTTTTCCATTTAAAATTTCAATTTTCGGTAGTAATTTACAAAATGACTTTTTAATTGCGTATTCCATCAATTTGTTGGTCGAAAAGCATTTCTATTGACTTAAAATGTCTCATAAACGTGCAGCCGATGTGTCTACACTGATGAAATCGATTATACTATAGATTTTTAAAATTTGTGTCTTATTACCGAAATGGTGATCGATACGGCGAAATTCTTCAAAACTGCATTAAGCTTTAAGATTGGATAAATCCAATCAGTTGCTTATAAAAGTCATAAAAACGATAAATATTTAATATTGTACGGTAGCCATATTTGATTCGCCATTTTGAATTTAAAAAATCTCACATTTTCGCAATCAGCGACTTAAAAACATAAAAACATAGGGATACTAAAAATCACAAAAATTCTTCAATATTTAGTATTTTACATTCGACATATTTGTATCATTCATCTTGAATTTTTGTAATAAGTCAATAAAATTTAAAAAATCCAGCATGACCGATTCCTTCAGTGGACGTTTATGATGAGACATTTTACGATAATAGAAATAAATGCGTTTCTTTTATAAAATTTATGAAAAATGAAAAAAATTATTTTAGATTTTTTTCATATGAGAAATAAACGGTGAATAATAATAACAAGTATAATACAATAATTTGATTTTTTCTAAATATTTAGAATATTTTGCATATTTAAAAAGTATGACAAATATACAAAAACATTCTATAGAAAAAACCATAACTGTTTTCATTGGCTTTATTATAACATAAAATTTCATGACCATAAACCAACGAGTATAACGAAGTGCGGAGTAGACAAGAAACCACGGAGCGGAACTTTACAAAAAGTGACTAAATATGCACAAAAGACAATGACACACATATCACTCGAAACGCTTTGTATAAATGTAGTAAGAATCCACGTATATACATGACAGATTTGTGATCGTGAAAAGTAAAGAGAAACTGGCTAGTCTCCACCACCTTTTCCAGTAACTTCATCCACTTTGTCTAGCTTTTAATTCTCGCGTCGATTTAATTGAACATAACTTTTCAAAATTGATGTTTTCAGGTTTAGTTCAGTTTAAGACTCGTAAACATACAAATCATATTATATTGAGAATTTATGTTAATTTTCACAGATCTTTTACACATGACAGCAATATATTTATGTAATATTACGAACAATGTGGAATAATGAACGTATTAGCTTAAACCCTAGTAGAAATCTATCCATTTTTTTCTTACACTATCCATTCCTCCTATGCCTTTAACATGGTAAATATCTGAACTGTCTAAGAATTGGCTAAGAAATGTTTTCATTTCTACCAGGGAACATATCGTGTAATATAGCAGTATGATATCTCACAATAAAAGACGCAATAAACCTATGCTACACGAATTATCGAAAATTACAATCTGTAACTCGACTTATAATGTATACTTACGTTTTTCGAAATTTTATTATCATCAATAAACAAATTCCTGATGCCACACCAGCAGCCATGAATCCCAAGCCTGGTGTCAAGCAGCATTTTTGAACTCTCATGTCTGCATTTCGCCTCTGTACCGATACTCGATCATTATCGAACAATATAAATGTACACTTAATAAAGAGTCATATATAGAATACTCATACAGTACAGTAGAACACATAAATACAGTTTATAATACTATTTTAATATAAACTTTTTATTTTCATTTTTTTTTTTTTTTTTTTTCATCTTCGTAACATTTGTCTTTTTAAATTCACCTTCATTCACATGTCACCTGTAACAATTAGTTATCAGCCGCGACATTGTTTGAGTTTCCGCACAATTTATCGGACGATTGTAATCTTTATTATATTTTTCCGGTTTCTGGAATCCTATACGCATGGAAATTATTTTATTACACATACAATACAAATAATATTTTTACGTCGTTATTGCACATCTGGTTTTGATGGGTTTTTTTTTCGGAATAAAATTTCAGTTTATAATCTCGTTGACATTCAATCATAATAAAACGATTACGAATATATTTTAGGTCTTTATAGTATCAGCCCTTAAAAAGATCGTATAAAACAATATATCAAAAAAAAATAATAATGTAATAAACATCAGTAAAATTCATTAAAAAAACACTAACATAAGTATAACCTAAAAATAAAATTCCACAATGGGATAATCCTATGAGATAGTTGTCCAAACAAAAATTTGATGTGATGCATGCTTTGTTTATTTATGTCGAATTATTTTCAGTTGGCCCTTGCGAACTATGCAAATACACTCGCATGGCGGGCCAACTGTTAAATCCGGCACATAGAATGTTAAAGGATGGCCCCTCATCGCAGTGCATTTAAATGGTTCATAAAGGCCAACTTATCACTGCGAAAACAACGACAAGCACTAGAATAAGTGTGTCACGCATTCAATGTTAATAAATAATCCCGGGTAATATATGAGTTTTTTTTAATATTCTTGAAAATGTATCATTCTCGTTTCGTTAAGGTCAAATAAAAAATAAGAAATATGTAATTTATCATTTCTCGAGCGTTTCTCGCACGTCTAATGATCTATAGTTCCACTAATTTTTAATATATTATAAGAGCGTAATAAAATAAATAAAAATTTTATTCAACAATTTGATCGAGCAAAAAAAATGTTTGAAGGGGTATACTAAAGTAGTATGACCAATTTCATTAAATTCGTGGCGTTTTCAAATATAAAGAAAACACTCTCGGGTGCCAGATAAAAAAGAGCGATATAATGTAATTTTGCGTGAAAAAGCTGGCATTTAAAGGTTGTATCTGCGCGGTCAAGTATACGCATTGTGGAACTTTAAACGCGTTTTTTAACCTCGTGTTCAAGGTCGATTGACCTGACACTACGTCAGTAACTAGTAATTATTCTTGGAATAAACTCTTTAATCTTATAAAACGATAATAGACCAACGAAAACGAATGATGTTCAGTAGTCAATTGTCCTCCATTTTGGGAATTTTTCTTTTTTTTTTGACTGAATTCTTCTATCGGCAATATATATTTTAAAACGTTTTTTTTTTAGTTTAGTCACTTGGAGGTATCTGAAATCATATTTTTAAAATTTTACGATTTTTGAAATCTTTACTTTATTTCAATTGTTTGTTGTGAATTTAGATAATAAATAAAAAAGAACTATATATAATTATATACCTCTCATTAGAATATTTTTATAAAGAGTTATGGTTTTGATTTGATTATAATTTTTATTTTACATGTGAATTAATGTTAATAATTTTATTTAAAAATTATATTTCATTATTAGGATTATCCATTCTTAAACGTTCATTGAAACCTCCCAATTGGGTGTAAACCCCAATTTTTTTAGTGTTTACACCGACTTTGGTGTCATTTCGGACCCCGAACAATATTTTTTGGTGTACATTTCCGTAAGGGTGTGCTTTGTTTGATTAATCGATTATTATAAACAATAAATAAAAAAAAAAAAAAAACAATTCCTTCCGGAATTTATAACGCATCTTCAAGAATGACAAAAGATGCCAAAATAAAATCAGAAAACCCATCGACCAGAAGTTTAAATCGATGTACTTAAAATGCTAACATTCTACCAGTCCAGATGCAGAAAACACTACTTACAGGATTAAAAATCTATTAAAAAATTTATCTTAAACTAAAACAATGCGTACAATATATCATTAAATAATATTCAATAACTTATAATAAAAATTAAAAAAAAATTTAAATCGTGCATGCTATCCTAACCAACAAATGATACGCGATATCGTGACAAATACACCAAAAACAAAAAAAAAAAAAAAAAAAAAAAATAACAAGAAAACTAAAATAAGATGCTTAAGAAAAGCTTGTTTTTATCTCAATGAAGGTATAGTGTTCAATGAACAAATGTCGAAACGAACCAGTGGATTAAGGTAATCAATCGTTAATTCGAGGCTCGTATAGCAAGAATCGAACCAACGTTTCCAATTGCCTTAAAACATAAAATAGGAACAAGGAGTTGAATTTGTTCCAAATGAACCTAAATTATAACATGTTTACAAAAGCTTTCCCAAGAAGTTTTAAGGTGTGTCATCGTTTTTTACATCTGCATCGTTAATTAGCATAGTTCGCATTTGTCATTTTCAGTATATTGAAATGCTTTTTGAGGAAGGATGCACAATGCAGTAAGCGCAGCTTCGTTAAAGAAATACAAATTTGCAAAAATATTACATTTATTACAATGTAAATAAATGAAATCATTATTTAGCCTTGATTACTTTCGGTTCACTCGCTCTTGGCAACAACAACAAAAATCAATCGCATGACTGCATTCTACTATATTTGGTGTACAAAGATCGTGTTCAAGATATTTTCCATAATCGATTTTAGATCAATTTAGTTGTACATCACGACATGCAAGTCAACGTTGCTCATCAAAATATAAATTGATTTTTAAAGTAAATACAAATACAAATTGATATTTAAAAAGAATAGTGCAATTTTTTATTTTAGTATTATTAGAATATTGTAGAAATAATCAAATCTTAATAGCAATACAATAACAAAGAATTTATTTTTAGATATATATGATCATTTCAGAAAGACTTTTTTTTTGTCGTATATTCTTATTTAATGCCTGAGAAATGTGAACATTTATCGAGTAATTGCACATTTTTGGTTTGAAATTACGCGATGAGTGAAAGTACTTCTGCAGGTTAGACATTTCCTGAATTTAATGATAATTTATTTCACTTGCGTTAAATTACCAGTTTCATTGACATTATCAGTGCCATGTTCGCTATACTTAAACTACTTACGCGAATGTCACGCGAATCAATGTCTTTTATTTTTCTCTCGGCTTTAACACAATGAAAATGAATCGAAAGCTGTAATTATTTACCGATTTACAGTAATCTACTTTTTACTGAGAATCAGTGCATATGTGTTACTGACTTGCGGTAGTTTTTACCGTTCCCAATTGAGAGGTATGGGTGTTAACGCATCACATTATTCGTCATTATCCACAACTGTTTTTTTCGCATTCTCCTTCGTGGGTACTGTTAAAATTATCGAGAAAATTTAATTACATCTATTGTTTATTCTTCTTTATTATTAGTTAAGAACAAATTTCACTTCTGTACAGATGCACAGCAGTAAGGAGTATACTCAATAGATAAGAAATGTCTATGCTTTAACCTTGGTGCGGTATATATATAGTGTTTAATTTTTTGTATGTTATAATAGTTAACATCATACAAAATATTGGATGCTTAGACATAATTTAATAAAAACGCACTAATGACTGGACATGAGCCTACAGCTGGACAACCTAATAATTTTTGACAGTTGATTAGGTTGACATGTAGAGTTCATTTCCAGTCATTGGTACCTTACATACTTATTGGTTCATTCCTTTCTCATTTTAGGATAGTCCCGTATGTCTATAATATACGTTTAACTGTAACTTTCCGTAACAGCTTAAATCTACCGCACCTGGACTGACAAAATGTCACCAAACTTGCATCAGATTTCAACTTCCGGTCAATGCCAATATAATACATACAATTGCAACGTGTACTTCACGGAATTTAAAAAAAAAGTGTTTTGTACTCGAGAATTCGATTTTAGATTATGCTTTTTAAATTATTGTTAATTGTTTGTCGATTTATTGTTAATTAATAGTAAATAGGATCGCGGCAAGACCTGTGCCCAGGAACGCGCGCGTTTGACGACTGCTCGGGATGACTTTTTCGATGCGACTCGTCGATATGCGTAAAGTGCTCCTGTAGATTAGCGACATTGTAAGAGTGTAGGATACAAAAGACAGTGCATTGATAGGTAATTCCCAAGAAAATATGTAACGACCTCAGAGACGGTCAGCTGCCTGAGACAGAATATGGCTATAAGGGGCGACGTATACATGGTTTATTACGTAAGTATTGCAATTTTCAGATTGTCATATACAGAATCGCTTTAACGCCTGACGTCATCGAAACATGGACTTTGAATATGATGTAATGTAGTGCTGCTGTAATTTGAAAACTGATTGCAACCGAACGGATCGGATCGTTTCGGAAATGTGTTCGATTGACATTTCAATCTGTAAAATACAGTGATGCAGAATTATGGTAATTACAGTAAAGATTATAGTATTTAATATTATAAAACTTAATCACATTCAATTTACATTTTAAGTAATGATATTTTTTAATTTAAAGAAATTTTATAAGATTATATTTGGAATTCAATATAGTTTATTTAAAAATCAAACCATCGATAAATAGAAACATGAAGAGAATGCTCCTATTTAATGGTCATTCAACAGTCCGTAGGGGCCAACTTTTTTGTTAAAACGAAAGTGTCATTGCGTTAGAAAATACTTTTTTGTAAATTAATGTAAATATACAATGGTTTATTAAACGATTGCTATTTCACGTTTATATATGTAAATGTATTAGAACAAAGTCCTTTTCCTTTTTCTTTATCTTTTTCTTTTTTTTTTTAACAAATCAATAGTTTTGGCGAGAACTACGCGGTACCAGCTTTGCTATTGTGAAATATACGTTTTAATATCCCCACGAAGAAATTTATTGCATGCGATTATTAATCCAATAACCAATAACGATATTAGATAAACTCCTCTTTGTAATTTAAAATCAATACTTATCTTTCCTTATGATGCCAGCTCACTCGAAATCCCATGGTATATTGAAAAGTGGTTCATTTATATATTTATATAAAAACCACGGATGGTATTACAGAATGTAAATAAATAAAGAATAGCCAATAAGTGGTTTGCAAATATTGTTTTATTTCAATCTCATGGAGTATTTGTAGCTTGCATTACATCTTTATATATATAATACGTGCTCGACAATGTGGTCCATATATTCGTAGCTCTAAAAAGGGATAGAAATTCGGCGTTATGATCGTGTGACGTAACCAGGTTTAGAAGTTCACTTCTACTCCCTAGGGAAAATAATAAGTGAAGTCAGCGGTAAACAATACTTTTAATCAGATATGTTTTATATGTGTTGTGTATATATTATATATATGTATGCACATTTTATATGGACACTACAGCGCCACCTGCGATTACTTCATCGCACATTCCAAAAGAACACGTTTTAGCGCATGCGCAATGACTCGTGTCATACCATCATACTCGTTATGAAATGCCCCGCTTTTACCACTTACAATATATACACTTTAACAAATTTCACCTTCATTAGACCTTGGCATGACCTTGTTGAAAATATCATATAAATATCGTTTTGAATGTAAAATTTTCCGCTCTTTTCAAAACCGAGATCAGAAGTAGGGGTTCCCACTTAAAAAAATAAACTTGACCTTGAAATAACCTCCAAGGTCAAATTCAATGGTACCATCAGGTAGATCTCCCGAAATCCTGCAAATTTTGCCTGTACGATTTTTTTGTACAAGCTCATCCCTACCTTTTAAAAGTGTGGTACGGGTGTACTGAGACACCCGGTATATATGTATATGATAATATTTTGAAAAATATTTAACAATAATGATCCCACATTGTGGAATCTTAGATTGGAAAACGTTTTTTGGAATAAAAAAAAAAAACGATCATTTAGATGATTCAAGGAGTATTTTACCCAGAAAAAAGATTGGTAACATCCCTGGGTAGCAAATATAACGTGGTCTTGCCATTACCGCGGCTCCAGAAGCCTGGCGATCGTGAAGTCGCAGGAGAGGTGAATTTTTGTTTTACCATAGGGATGTTAAACATTTTTTGTCAAGAGGAAAAGGGCAATTTTTTAAAATAAAAATTGATATGATGGATGACAATTCATTTTTACCATACTCATAGTAAAAATTCCACTTTTACCTTAAGTAATGGCAATTTTTCTCATGAGTCTGCCCTCAAAATGCCACCTGGTATGGCAAAATGTACAAGAAAATCGTTTCCGTGTATAACAATTTTTTCGCGGGAACTACTCTAATCTTTGTTCATTTAAAATTGTCTAAACAATTTTTCTGATGAATTTTCTCGATTCACTAAAATTACATTTTCAATTTGGCAATAAAAATATTGTAAATACCAATATATAAAGCTATATTTTTCAGATCCGATGACAAAATGTTCGCTTCAATCAAAACAATAATAAATTATTGCTATACATATAGACAATTTGAGAATTACTGACGCTAATTTCTGAAAGTACCATAAAATAATTAATCAAAAACCTTATATATTTTGTAATTTGATCTTGTTTTTTAATGTAATTTTTATAGTATATTCAGCTATTTATTTCGGTAATCATTAAATCTATAATTAATATTAAATACCTAAGTAAACTATACGTAAACAAACAACAGATAATATTTAATAAAATTAAGATAAAAATGTGACATTTCTCATTTCTTAAGTACATTTAATAATAAAAGTGGAATAAAGGTAGAAAATGAAATATTACCGCATCTTGACAACCACTACAACATTTGTGCAAGTCGGATTGCGGTTCATCAGGAGCTCGGTTTATTGTCATTACGTTACGAATGACAGCGCCACTGCTCATTAAAGAAACTTTTTGGCCTCTAATTTTTTTAGGGACAAATGTTGAGATGATCTTTTGTTACAATTGAAATATGATTGGTTGATATATGCACATATATTTATCGCAATGGCGTTGCATTGTAAAAATAGATAAAATAGATTTCACATACATGAAATCTGCCTTCAGTGAAATTATTAGAATTAAAAAAAAATCATTTTCAAAGAAAACAATAATAACAAAAAAAAAAAAAAACATAAAATCAATGTACTTTCTAGATTTAAAAAAAAAATATTAAAAAAAGTAGACCTCTTTGAGGAGTCCTCTTCAAGGAGTGAAAAATTTATCTTGAGTGAGAGAATGGCTCAAGATATAGTCAATCAACTGCTACAAATTAATATCACATCTCAGCTATACAAATGAAACGTGATATTAATTTGTAAGCTCGTTATTAAAGCTTTGCAATAATTTAATTTTATACTTTTGAATATGCTTGTCTAAAAAGTTTTACGAAAACTGCACATTTACGTTTTTTATGAACTCTTTCGAAAATCATTCCTTTTGAAAGGCCATACGGTTATATTATATGGTTATATTATATGGTTATATTATATCATTTTACAGTTTAACCTATACATTATGAATTTCTCAAAGTAAAAAACGTTTTACTCTACTCTCTTCTTTGAAACGTTTTTCATACGAAACAAAGTACATTTAATAATAAAAGTGGAATCAATTGTCAGAAAATGGTCATTAATTGTAAGGTTATATTTTAAGACCTTGCCGGTTAATTAATCACTGTATTTTAAGACTTTTAAGATTGTAATCTATTACTTGTATTGACAAAAAGTGCAGATCTCATCTTTAAATGTGCTCATAATATGTTCTCTGTAATCAAACTATAGATAAAAAGTATAGTGCTACAGCATATACTCCATTTTTTCCCAATTATAGCTTTATATAGCCTGACATTTGTGATCATATCTTTTTTTTTTATCTTGTATTAATTTAAATAAGAATTAATTAGCCTTGTCTTCATCAATGAATTTTTCATTTGACATCGTGTTTAAATGATAAACTTATTCTCATTTATCAGAGTAATGTTTAAATACCTGCTAAGCATAGTACGCGTTCAATTTTAATATACTGGATGTACGTGAAGTTCCAGAAAACAATAAGATTCTTGATAATTATAACCCAATGCATTTTTTATAGATGGGTGTATCAATCAGTGATCAAGAATGCACTAGTTTGGATTATACTCTGCAATTATACGTTAAGGGTATATATATACGACGCAAATCGGGATATGATCACTTTATTGGTACACATTCCAAAAAATCAGTGATTGTAACATTGATTTTTTCTGAATTAAATCTCAATTAAATTTACGTCAAATGAAAATTTTCTATTGTGATTCCTGACCCTAACATTACAGTATAACAACATTTATTAGAAATTGCATTTTCTTTGATTGATGTAGATAAAACTTGGAACACTTATGTCATTTGATAAACAATATACATATACCATACGTTACAAACTCGTAACCCAGTTTGGCACTGTCAGACAGTTTCTGCTGTCTTGAAAATATCCAACGTTATAATAGCAGATTATACGGTATATAAAATGATAAAGTGTTCTCGGCAACTTCATCATGTATTTTCAAAAAGTCACATTTTCACAGACTCGATCAGTAACGCACCGAATAATATATCCTATATATATAACGTGATAATTTTATACTCGTGAAAAAAAAAATTGTTTAACATTTACGTCGTGTGTATAAGGAAATGTTTTCTTTACACGTATGCAAAAATGACGAAACGCGAGTTACAATCATCAAAGCCGGCCTTCACTACCACACTAATATATATACACAGAGTTTTCTAAGTAGTGACTTATATATTCCGTCCGATATTATTGAAAAGAAATTGTCGACTCGATCTTTCGATTCCGATTAATCCCTAACTTTTATGCCGGTTATATTTGCACTCCGGACACTTTTACTGTACGTTTGCAGTAAATAATGGTCGTTGAGAAGTGTACTAATGACTGAACTTATCTCGAAGCGGCGGTTGTAATAAAAATAATCTTGATGCGACAAATAGTTGCGTAGTGACGTACGGATTTGCGATATGTACCCCTAATCGACATTCGTGTACTTCAGTATCCATTTGACCGACATGGCATCAATGGTAAGTCGTTGCCGCTTATATTTATATTATTTGCATTGTGGTAAAAGTTTATTATATATATATACACAAACATAAATAAATATTCACTATTCAAACGAAATTGTATTTTTTTAAATAGTTAAACTATATATCGGTGTCGAAAATAAAAATTTTAAAAATGTAAGATCACCTACCCTAATAGAAATTTTCCAAAGGCCCTGATCAGGGCCTTACCACACACCTTACACCCTGATTAAAAAATCTCTAATTGTTATGCCGGTAATAAGCTGAGAGATTTTACATTTACACGTACTATAAAATAAATGGTACATAATTTCAGAAACTTAAATGATTTCACAACTTATTTATACTACTTAGTATTCGTTACTCTCGTCATTTTTCCTATGTTTTATGTCTTCTTATATTTTTTACTTTTAATTACATTGTTTTCAATTCAATTTATACGAATATATATATATATATATATTTTTAAATCATATATTATCTTTTTTATATTTATATAGTATTAACTTTTACTTAAATTGTATTTTTTACGATTCAGTGTATGAAATTAAGAAACTAGTTTAGTCTAGCGAGTGTAGTTCTAGAGTTTCGATAACATCGTCCTGGATAAACTTTTAAATATGCGCGACACTTGATACGGACATTATTGACCACGAGCGCACGTCGACTGATGTGCACTTTACATTTTTAAACGCAGGTTTTAAAATAGTATTCGTTTTTTGACTGTCATTAATCCTGTAATATAAACATATGATACACTATAAAACTAGGTACTATATGAATATATAAACATAAATTATCCGGCATTAAAAAGTAATCCTAGGGTCGAAAAATTGCCATTAGAAAAAAAAAGAATTCGTAAGAATATTCAGACAGAATGTGTTATGCGTTAGGATCCCAATTCGCTCGTGGAAATTCTCAGCGCCTTTTTATTTATAAAATTTATATTTTTTGACGTGTCTATATTTCACGCCCATTACAGTGATTATACCCTGTCCAATTTTATTAAATACAAACTGGTTCCTGTCTGAAATTATTGGTTTAAAAGTGTATGCAATAAAAGTGTTCATAAACTGATCAATAACTAGATAAAAATAGATGGCCCAGTTTTTTGTTATAAAAAACTGTCCAAATACTGGATATTAAAATTGGATTTAAAGTGGCCACGATTTTCCTTACATATCTTGACTAAATAACTGTTCAGTCAAATTAATTATACAAAGTTTGTACAGAATCATCGTATCTAATAACTATGCAGTAAAATTAATCAATCATTAAAGTTATATACATAACACAATTGGCCAAATACTAAATACGTACTATCCAATCAAAACATGTAGTTTATTATTTACATCTCTAAAACACGTTTCCTTTATTTGTTTTGATAAATACAATACTTATGCAAACTTAGTTGGACGACAAATTGACCTATTTTCGTGTATAATTTAATAAACATATAATAATAAAACACCGAGATGTAAAGCGCCATAACAAAACGGCTGCAATTGTTTTTCCCAGACGTAAATATACTGCAGAGCATATGAGGTTTAGGACAGCAATCATGTCACAAACAAACAAACCCCATATGTCAACGCTGATAAAGATGCGACATTTGCGAAAGGTTTAATGAAAATAACAATGTAGATAGTGATAATATGAGCAAAGAATGTGATGAAACTTATGAACAAAGTGTTGGTTGTGTCATGACGTATTAAATGTCGTTGAAGATCATTATGCCTACGGTGCATAAAACCTTATTCGTAATAAATGTTTATAAAAATATTACAATAATATCGGGCAGGACAGAAAATGACGCTGAAGCTAGCCCCTTATTTCTAGCCCCTACTCCGCGCGCGGCCGGCGGATCTCAGGGACGAAACGCGCATGGGGCCCCGCGTTCAAAAAAATGTGAAAATGAATTAATAAAGAACGGGGAGATAATGTTAATGAAAAAACGGTAATCGACCAGTCAATCAAACATATAGTAGACCCCTCTTTACTTGTATTCAAAATGTTAGTATTAAAAGTTCGCAAATTT
>JAPYZR010004272.1:0-21211 GCA_030522945.1 Trichopria nigra | reverse complement strand
AAAACCTAAAGAAAATGGAACCGAAAAACCCCCGCGCAAGTAGTCCCGTTCAAATTCAAAGGAAGTTGTACAAAATAATAACGCAACCCCCCCCCCCCCCCCCCACCCCATTTCGAAATTTTGCATTTTTGATACTGAATTTGAATTCAGCGACCCCGAATAACCCCGAGTAACCCGTTCTGATCAAATTCAACGTAAATTATACGAAATAGTAACTTTTTCCCCTCCCCCAACTACCCATTTTAAAATTTTGCATTTTTGATACTGAGTTTGAATTCAGCGACCCCGACAACCGACAGCGTACCCGAGTAAACCGTGACATACGGAAACTTGCGCAAAACTAACGAAAAGAGACGACTGTGGCAATATTATGTAGCTATTTTTTCTATTATTTGTTTATTTAATTATTTGCATCCTTTTAAATAATATTATTTATATATTTATATATATAACGTTGCACTCTCCATGTTTCTTGAAATGAACCGAAGTGATAATTCACTTCATTAAGTTTAAAGAGTTTTTCTAAAACAAATATATAACTGTATTCCGTGTATGTCATATGTATTTTCGTGATAATAATGCTTTAAAAAAAAAGTATTTGATGTCCCCGAAACTTGCGCAATACTAACGAAAAGAGACGACTGTGGCAATATTATGTAGCTACTTACGAAAATAAAATTATTTATTTTACAAAACTTACAATAAAAGTCACTTTTGTCTTAATTAAACTTAATTTCCTCAGTTTATGTTGTGTCAACCTGGGAATACAAGATAGAAACGCGTTAAAAACGTTTCAGGAACGTTTTTAAAACTTACCTTCAATTTTACATTTTATTCCGCGGAAACCACTGAAAACGTGTTAAAAACGTCTCAGGAACGTTTGTAAAACTTACCATCTATTTTACATTTTATTCCGCGGAAACCACTGAAAACGTTTTAAAAACGTTTCAAAAACGTTTACAAAACATTCTCGCCGATAAAACTTTTGTTTTTATTTTTTTGCATATTGCGTAAACCGATGTCAAAACATTTGAAAAACGTTCCAGCAACGTTTCTTAACGTTCTCATAGATTTTACATTTTTATTTTGTGGAAACAACTGAAAATGTGTTAAAAACGTTTCAAAAACGTTTATAATAGATTCGCGCAGATCAAAATTTTGTTTTTACTTTTCGCATACTAAAATCATGTCGAAACGTTTCAAAAACGTTCCAGGAACGGGGTTCAATCGTTTTAAAAACGTTCCACGAACTTTTAAAGAACGTTACATTCATTGCGGATTAATATTTGGTCAATAACGTTTTACAGATGTTTAAAGAACATAAAAATGTAAGACATGAAACGTTCTAAACATCTTATTAAAACGTTTTTCTCACAGGTTTCAAAAGTTTTAGGTAACATTTTGTATGTTTTGAAACCTTTTTAAACGTTTTATTGAGGTATTGAAAAGGTTTCGGTACCGGCTGGATACTTATTCTAAAATTTTACACGGGGCGTGAGAATTATCACCCTGAGCCAGAGAGCGTTCTCCACGGACGGTGCGGAAGGATATCGGACATTGACGTATTGCCACTGTGGACGGATTCGGACGGAGGCGGGTTTTGCGATCTAGTAGATCGTCGGATCGGAGGACGCTGAGGACCGAAACTCCTTCGCCACGTAAAACCACGAGCTTCTGGAGTGGAGTGCAGAGGTTAGACGGATTCGGACGGATGTCATCAGGTCGGTACGCCGCTTACCCCGCAAAACCACGAGCGCAGGGCGTAATCGAAACTGCCTCTAATATGTACCTCCTACCCAGCCCGTAAAACCACGAGAATCTGGGACGGAGGAGTCAGAGGTTGCCTAGGATGCGGAATAAAAAAGTAAGCAGGGCGGGAAGCCTTCGGATACATCACCACGTAAAACCACGAGCGTCAGGGATCCGAATCGTCGGCAGTGCGTCGAACTTCACCACGTAAATCCTCGGGTGTGAAGTAGTCGGCACTGTTGAGACGACTGACTCAATGCCGCTCTAGCGGTCGCTTTTATGCCCCACCGTAGCGCGACTCAGTGTCCCGAGAAAGTTCGACACCTATCGGGTACGGTATGAACTCGCGGCGGCGGTCGGCAGCGAGGACATACGGCAACGGCTCTCTCGTTGCACGCTTTTTCCACTTAATGATCGCACCGACTGCTCCGTGTACCGTCCTTACCAAGGGCTTTGGCGTCTCGAGGACGTCGCGCTAGGTGCACATGTCATTTCGGGATTTCGCCGACCCGTCAAAATCGTCCCGAGCCCGGCTACCTCGGGCTACCCGTACCCGCACTCGTTGCCGAGAGCAAGAGCTGTCCCAGAGGGTGTCAGTCTTGCCTCCTGCCGCGCCTGAAATCGTGAAACACTCGCGTTCACTAATTTACGGCGGAGGGAATGGACACACATAAGAAATAAAAACCGATGAAAATAATAGTATAATTTATTATATTGTGAAAAGAAACAAAAGATACCATAAGCCGAAGCCACTTACAATTTTCTGCTGGTCGGTGATAAACTGGTCCTCGGGGGGACAGCCTCGCTGGTCGTATACGAGACCGGATTTTTCCGTCGGTCACGAGAATCGCGTACGCGTTCCTTTGCGCGTCGTTCGCGACTCGTGAAAATTTTGAGAATCCACCTGTCCTCGCCGTGACGCACTCACATTGACGCTATACTCCAACACGGTTCGTAAATTAAAGGCATGTATTAAAGGGCACGTCTGATTCCGCAGCTCCCAGCAAAAAAAGAATTATTGAGAAGTATTCACGTCGGAAAAACAACGAATGCTTCTTAATAATTTTCCTTTGTTCTCAATCCTATTTCTTGACCTTCAATAATTCTTCGTTTGCTGGGCTACCTACATCGAATCCGCATCAATAATACCGTGCAGAGTGCCCGACGTGCCCTGGGTATGATGAAGACGCGGAACACGTCCTCTTCTACTGTCCACGATTTGAGGGGGAGCGGGAACAGCTCCGAGAGTTTGGAGAAGACTTCCTAACACCGGAGCGATTTAGGAGGGTCCTGCTCCTCTCACAAGAAGGATGGGACGTAGTGGTTCAAATCACGACGAATATCGTTGGGAAGCTGATTGCCATCAGGAAAATGGAGGAGGGACTGATAGCAATACAATCAGATATCCGTCAAGTGCCATAACATCGGCGGAGGGCCTTTCGCGGCGTCGGCTGCCTTCCCTGAAGTAATGCCTTACGGCGGTTCCCCCGGAAGGACAAAACAGCCTTATGCGTCAGTGGTTTTAGCGGATGAGAGCTGGAGAAAAAAGTCGGAGAAAAAAAACACACACACATTTTTAAGTACTTTGAGCACTTGATGATGACGACTCGAAAATTGTTTGTAAGAATTTTGCAATAAAAAATTGGATATGTCTAAGTTGGGCTTAGACGTACCAAAAAGAGGTAATGAAAGTGTTAGGGTCAATCTTGTCACGGGATGGACGTAAACAAACGATAGGTGGGAGAGAAGTGTTGGGAGTTAGGAGGCGAGCGAGCGATGAGCGGCGCGGGCAGTTTGGGAGTACTCGCTACAAGCGTTATTCGTTCTGTTCTGTTCTTTCGGACCGGATAGTTGCGTCAGTATAGCGTTTTTCGACTGCGCGTCAATCGTCGAGGTGATTACGTGCCTTTTTTGCGGACCTATTGTGTGCATGTGAGCGGACGTTATTTTTGGTGAACGTTGTGGGAACGCTGTCCACGCGCAGCATAATAGCCGTGACACGTTCCGGGCGAGCGTCGACCGCGGTGGTACATGAGGTGCTGCCCAGCCGCAGTGTCGATCTCCTCGAGATGTCGAGGCGCGCTGAGGGCATCATCGGCGCTCCCGTGAATGGCTTCCACCCCGATATATGTTTGTAAGCGACAGGTAAGGGAGCTCTCTAATGCGGCGAAGGATCCTCACGTGTGAATGGCGATTATTGTTGTAAAGGTCTGATTTTGTTGAATCACAATAAAATACCCTTGCCCCGGCTTTTCCCTTTGATAGAAAGGGTTTTTATGCCTAGGCAAGGCTCATTAAGGTTAATAAATATATTATTTTTAATTGTCTATAACCCATCCTCAACTATATATATATATTCTTTCCGAGACAACCGATTCATATAATGAAAGCTACTCAGAAAGTTTTTCTGTCAATTTGTTCGTGAGCTAGAGCTTGTCAAAATTACATCGCAAAATAAAAAAAAACGGTTTTTCGAGTTCCCCACTCTACTATTTAGTGGATATATTCCAAAAACTAATCATTTCTAAGTTAGGCCAGGGCATATGCAAAAACAGTTTATGAAAGAATATTTTGTATACTTTCCTATAAGGACATTACTTCCTATTATGGAAATTTTACTATAGGGATATAATTACTTCCGTATAGCACAATTTTATTTTGTGTGAACTTACGTAACAAAAGCTCCCAACGAACTTATTTTCTAAGCTTCCAAGTAGTTACCCAAAGTGAACTCGTGGAGAACTTAATGGAAACTTCGTACTATAAAGGTGGTTAATATTCAACCAGAAGGACATCGAAACAAATACAATTTAAAGGAAGTCATGGTTTGCCAACTATAAAATACCCGCTATTGTGTGAGAGTTCAAAAATTTTGTGGCTGCAGTATACTTTTTTGTAGCCGAAAATACGTAGCGAAATAAATAAATTTCTATCGATTTTCTTGTTAGTTTTATTTTTAAGTGGATATAATCGAAATATTTTTTGATACTTTTATATCCTTGTATATAATTTTATGTCCTTTTTAAGATATTTTTGGCAATTTCAATACCTCTACCGACTCCGGATAATTCAATATCACTATCATATTTCTTTGAAGCTATGTACAATTTGCCAGGCTATAAAACACATTATAAGTATTTTCGTTATGGACATCATAGAATAGAACATCAAATTGACAGGGCATCAATATATAAGCTGATAGAAAACACATTCCAACGGTGAGTTAACCAGATAAAATTTCATATTGAAGTAAAATAAGAAGCCTTGTAATTGGATGACAACAAATCCCCTTTTCCTCTCAGTGATACCAGTCCCTTCGAAAGGTCATTGATACTTGTGGTCCACAAATCGTTATATCGCTGTGGAAGATTATTCTTCGGTGGACTTGGAGGAGGTCGTGGTTTACTATTGTTGTAACGGGGTTAATTTCGTATAACCTAGTGTGAGGGAACCATTACATGCACTAAATTATAATCTCTTTGTTTACTGTAAAATGAAAATGAATTAAACAAACGAGATATTCGAACATTTACTGTTAAAAATCGGAAGTGAAGTTCATCGGTGTGAGGTGTCAACTGATTCTGTGTTAATTTTCACACCGAAGAAGTATAAATTGGACTTCAGTGTAAAGCGTTATGAACTGTGTGACCGTTGGCGCAATTCCATTGGCATACACTGTACTGTACAAATAATGTCGACTATGTATCTCTCCGACTTTTCCGCGCGCATTCTATTCGCTCTAACGGTTTTAATACGATATATGCCAATACATATCTCTAACGGTGCATTCAAGGTCCATACTAGAGATATACTGGCAGTTTCAGGGTCTAATGGCAGTTTGCAGGTCCGGTATGTTACACGATGTGGAAAATAAAATGCGTTCCAGGCAAGTTTGTGACGGTTAGGTTACGTTAGTTTTTACGCGAGGGGGGGAGGCCCCCCGTTAGGCATGTTGCGTCCACCCTCCTCCCTCTCCGTCCCTACGGGGGCGTAGGGGGGAAGATGGGCGAAACCTGCCTGGATACACATATGAGTTGTCCACACATATGCCTACATCGTGTAGCTTTTGTGTCACCGAAATAGCCATTTAATAAAAAATTTAACGGGCAGTCATCAAAGTAGCCATCTGTCACCGAAGTAACCACTTTATACTAAAAAATGTCATCAAAACAGCCGATTGTAATACTTATACATATATTTTTACACATTGGTTGTTACGGGGACCATTTTATATACGCAATGGTAGTTGTGAGGACTTGTGGTACATATGAGGTCCTCACAAAAACAGCCTTTTTTAAGTATGTAACGGTACTTATGCGGACTACGGATTATATGCAATGGTTGTTATGGGGACCCAAAAACTGGAAAAATTTGAGACAACCGTGGCTTTATTTAAGGTACGTATAAAACGTTAAAACGTTGCGAAGCAACGTTTTAAGGTCGGGGAATCCCCTATACTGTTTTCGCCCCCGCAGGGGGCGGAGAGGGAGGAGGGTGGACACAACATGCGAAGCAACGTTTTAAGATTGGGGAATCCCCTATACTGTTGTATATAGGGTATATAGTATAGGGGGCGGAGAGGGAGGAGGGTGGACAAAACATGCCTAGCGGGGGGGCTTAGCCCCCCGGACCCCCCGCTTACAAACTAACCTAACCTAACCGTCACAACCTGCCTGGAACGCATTTTATATTCCGAATCGTGTAACATTCCGGACCTGGAAACTGCCATTAGACATAGAAATTAGACATTCAAGGAGAGGACTTTGAATGCACCATTAGACATATGTATATAATGATATAGAAAAATAGTATTATGGGAATCCCATAATACTATTCGCTCCCCCCACCGTTATGCCTAAAAATTAACGAGAATGAGGGGGGGGCTCCACCCACCGGACCCCCCCGTAAAACTAACCTAACCCAACCACTCTTAGAACCAACCTAAACAACGTTTTGCGTGAATATATATGTATCGAATCGTGCACCATCAAGGTCCTCGCAACTACCTCATAAGGACTACAAGTCCCAATAACTACCATTACATACCGAAAAACGTCCTCATAACGACCCGTACGTAAATTTATAAGGTTGTCAATCATACAGCGACATTACTTAATCTTCCCATAAGGTTCGGTACTATTAGGTATACCATGCAAAACTCATCGCTCTATCTTGGCGTCACGATCGATGAAAAACTAACCTTCGGACCACATATCCGGAAGACGACTGACAAATATGCTTGCCGTGGCGCTTGCCCGGCTCGTGCCTAACATGGCCGGAACAAGGAGTAGAAATATAGAAGACGGATACTCATGAGCGTCGTCCATTCCGTCCTGTTGTATGGGGCGGAGGTGTGGTCAGAAACTATGAAAATTTATACGTACCCTAAACGGTTGGCGAGTGTACAATGTAGGTGCGCCCTCCAGATAGCCTGTGAAATAGAACCGTCCCAGAGGTAGCAGTGTTGCTCCTTGCCGGCGTTATTTCCATAGACCTGCTAGCATATGAACGAAAAAGGATCTACAATAGGCGTCATGACGAAATAAAGATCGCACACTACAAACATGAGAAGAAAGACGGAGGGACGATACCGCGAAGGCAAAATGGACGATGGTGGTGGCTATTAAGGCATGGACCGAGAGGGGGCATGGTGAAATTAATTTTTCTCCCACGCGTATGTTTAATAAATACCTCTTTCATTATAGGAAAGAATATAGGTGGACGGATAGGAAAGAAATACTGGTGGAAAAACTAGACGTCGAGTTCACGCCAGAAAACGCCGTACCCGCATAATCCAGCAAGGGGTAGGGGAGTAGGCCTGTATATACTTTGCTGGAAGCCCAATTGGAAAGCAGTTTGTGACCCGAAGTAATGCTAACGCGGTTCCGGGTCACAAATCTGGTGTCGGTTGGACCACTTCACCCATCCAGGTGGCGGATAGGAGGCTTCCCGCCAGATATTCTGGGTACAGGACGAGAAAAAATCTAGAGGATCGAACTCCAAAAAATAATCCAAACATGGCGGAGGCTTAAAACAGGATATACCCCACGTGACAAATCCCTCCCAGTTTACGGCCGTTTACAATCGGGTGAAAGCCGCGGTGGTCGGTGCTGGCACCACGGATTGTGGGGTGAATCAAACAAGCGTCGACACAACTGTCATGTATGGAATATGAACCACCTCTAACATCTGCGGATGACATTCTCTTGCATTTGATTTTGACTCTAACACCACCAGACTACTATATTTTCGAATTTTGATTTCGGCACTCGCGAACTGCCTTTCGAGTACGATGTGTCTAGCAAAATTGCGTCCCTGGATCCAGGCGAATACCAGACTATTGTACGTACGTTTTCCTTTGCCCCGTTATCCCCCTGTTGTATTATATAATTAGATAATTTTGCGATTCGATTTTATCTTCTTTGTCTTGCGCCGGTAATAATTAAGAAGCTGGTTTTAAGTCGCTTCGGCCGAACCAGACGTTAGACTCCATATTTTTCTCGTAGTCTTTTTACTTATTAATAATAAATTTATTTTTTTAATAATAAATTTATTTTTTTTGTTTATTTTAGTTTTTTTTTTTTTTTTTTTTTTTGTAACCTTTCTCAATTAAGGGTTATAAATGGCACGATAGGTGTCGATAGCGATGGGGAGACTCCATTTCGAAGGGTGGGAGTATAACTTGAGCAGGACATTCGGGGGTGGCATCAAGGGGAACGTATAGATTTAAACCTTTTATGGGAGTCGTACTACAGTACAGGGGAAAAGACTTTAAGCGGAGAAATGCATTTAAATGCTCGAAAATCAGTAATTTTTCGTGAATTATTTTGAGAGTGATAAAATAATTATATCATTTTACACTTTTGACATAATTTAAATATATGCGTCTCGTAATAAAAATAATTTTTTTGTTGTTTAATACAAAATGGCGGCGGTACAGTCCCTCCAGGAAGGTCGTTTTTGCCGAAGTCGTAAAACGGCTGCCATCGCTCAGCATTTTCTATTGGTCTGAAATCAAAAAACAAAAAATAGTTTGATTACTGATGAGATTAAGCATAGAGTAAACCTATAAAATTGAGAAAAAGTACGAAATATAAAATTTCCTTCCAGTCATCATTTTCCAGAGAGATGTAGGATATTTTGTTCATGAACTATAGTTGCGGTGCGATGTAATCCGTACTGGTTGGCAGTTTGCGTCCCAGCGGGTCGCATCGCAAGATGCTTCCATGTCCATGAGTTGAGTATCTCCACCATCCCGCATCTCTAAGTCCGACTGCGCTGCCACAGGCCACGCTTCTCATATGTATGTCACATGTAGGTTTAAAATTACCTCCAAACCCGCCGTGGGTGTGGATCTGAGTGCGCCTGTGGTTCCCATGCATGTCATTCTTTGTATTTTGCTTAGCTCTGCCAGGTTTCCTTTGACCTGTAATACCTTACACCATACTACAGCGCCGTAACATAAAATGGGTCGTAAAATTGCTGGGTACATCCAATGGGTTATCGACGGCTGCATTCCCAATTTCCTTCCAAAGGTCTTCTTACAGGCAATCTTCTTAGAGGCTATTGCCGCCTTTTTCGCTCTCTCATTTACATTTAGTTTCCAGCTAAGTTTGGAATCCAGTACAATTCAGAGGTACTTTGTGCTAGTTTTCATTTGGATTTGGATACCACCTAACTTCGGTCTTTCGAAGTCGGGTATCTTTCTCCTGTTTGTAAACAGCACGACCTCCGTTTTGGATGGATTCACGCTTAGCCCACATCCCTGGGCCCAGGTTTCCTTAATGCCCTATTCATCAGCTCTCCGATCGTGGGAAGGTCTTTCCCTGTTACCATGAGAACTAAGTCATCGGCATAAGCTACCGCCTTCACTCCCACTTGTTCCAGGGATCTCAGAACATCGTCCATCACGAGCCGCCACAACCGAGGTGAAAGGACTCCTCCCTGTGGCGTGCCTCTTTTGATCGATCATTTGACCTCCCCCTTGCCCAGTCTTGAAACCACCGTTCTACTTATTAGCAGTTGGTTAGTCCAGTACGTAACAAGGGGTGACACAGTTGTTCTCTCTAATGCCTCTATAATAGCGGCTTTCAGCACGTTATTAAAGGCTCCATCAATGTCCGTAGATACGGTATTCAGTAGTAATTCGGTATTTGGTAGTAAGCGTTTATTCCTTGCAGAGAAGTGATTCCTCCACAGTTCTCACAACGTCATGCAACGCTGACTCCACCGATTTCCCCTTCAAATAGGTGTGTTGACTTCGTGAGAGGCCACTCTTCCCACGCTTCCCCTGACATAGAAATCAATGAGTCTCTCCAATGTCTTCAGGAGAAATGACGAAAGGCTAATGGGTCTATAGTCCTTCGGCATGCTGTGACCCGTTTTACCCGCCTTAGGTATAATCGAGACTCGGGACTTATATCCCGTGCGTTAGACAACCTCTAAAAATTTTCACTAGCCAGGGTACCGTCCTGCCTATTGTCTTTTGTAGCATAATAGGGTATATGCCATCCTCACCAGGAGATTTAAATGGTTTGAAGGATTCTAGCGCCCATCTCACTTTCTCCTCCTTCACTCTCTGCGCAATAATAGATTCGTCTATACTTATGTTCGAGGGGAGTCCATGTTGATGGGTCTCCTCTCTGTTCTGCATAGATTTACTGTCTGGGAAATGTGTATCCATCAGAAGCTCCAAGGTCTCTTGGCAACTAGCCGTCCATGTGCCGTCGCTTCTCTGCAGGTATTCAGGTACACTGGGATCCTTCGATAGAAGTTTGCGAAGCCTTGCTGCCTCAACTGTAATTTCTATCGATTCACAGAAGCCTTGCCATGATTTGGTTTTCGCCCGTCTCATCTCTTTCTTATATTCATGAAAATTTACCTTATACGCGTCCCAATCCTTACGCTCCCCGCTCCACCTTGCCCGATTATAGAGCTTCCTCGTCCCAGCCCTGAGTGCTCCGAGGTCGGCTGACCACCAATGTGGGTTGTTCCTTCCCCGGGTCCATACGACTGGGCACGATTCTTTAAAAGCGGAGCTGAGCGCGCCCGTCACCTCCCGTACCGCTTGCGTCACAGAGCTCAACCGCAGGTGCCGGTATCAGCCTGGCTTCTATCTTCTCTGCGAACCCGGTCCAGTGGACTTTTCTTGGGTCCGTGTAAGGTTTATTTTTCTCTCCAAAATCCAACGGTGATCAGAGAATGAGTTTTTCTCTGATACCCTCCATTTCTTAATCTTCATGTCCAACCTATCCGACACTAAAGTAATGTCGATTACCTCCTGCCTATTTCGATGCTGTTCGATGCTGCTTCACAATGGTTCAGGTTGATTTGCACCACCTGTAGCGCAGTCAGCCGCCCCGTCGCGATTTGCATTAATCCTTAGTCTCAGCGTCCCGAAGCCGAACGAGACCAGTCCCACAGTCTCCCTCATGATTGGAACGGACTCTTTGCTTATAGCAAGCAGGAGATCCCTTCCTCCCCTTTTGGGCTCACTGACTGTCCTGATCACCGCCCAACCTTCGGTATGGAGGTTCTTATTTTGTCCCCTGATGAGTGCTAGGTTCACCTTGTTCTCCCTCACGGGAGGTGGGATCCACACCCATGATGTTGTCCTCATTGGCAACTCATCTTTAGGGATTACCCTCAGCTTTGCGCCTTCCCACAGACCTTCCATGTTGCCTATGAGTCGGCTCAGGTTATCCCTAGAGATGGTATCCCCGCAGGAGACGACTTTAACTCCATTTATCCATCCGGCCGCGTGGAATTTCACCTCCTCCTGCGGTTCTTCGGATAAGTAGCATCCAGCAAGAGCGTCCAGCAGCTTGGTTTCCACCATGAGCCACCTCTCTTGGGACATTTTCCCATCCGGGTCGCTCATGTCCACCACAGCCATCTGTAGCTCCGCTGGGCTCTCATCGGTCTTTACTGAAGAAGAGTTTCCTTTCCTCGGATCGTCCTCTCTTCTTCGCAAATTCATTTCTTTTTTCGCGAGCCGTTGCCGGTGTCTGGGTCCGGTTCCCGGCCTAGGCTCCCCCACTGCCCGAGGGTCGAGGCTCCCGTGCAGTAGGTGCGTCCGTATCCGCGCCCCTTTCCCGGAACTTTGATTTTTGGGCGAGGTACCGCATCCTGTTCTCTTGCGTTCAAAGCACCCTCAAGCTTGGACACGATACCTTGGAGCTTCATGATAAGAGCCTTGTTTCTTTCAGACAGCAGATCCTCGCTCTTCCTCTTCATCTTCGCCAAAAATTTCCGAGCACTTTTGAGCTGTCCCTTGTCGAGCTGCTCCTTTGTTCTCTTCTTTTTTGATGGCTCTCTTGCCCCTCCGCCCCCTGCTCTCGATAGTCCCTCTGACTGCGGGGTTTCCGTTGAGGAACAGAATGTTCGCCGGTTTCTCATTAAGTGTCAGTTTCTGCACTGAGTCAGCAACTGCACCCACCGGGGCTTGAGGTCTTCTTTGTGCTGGTTCGAGGTCCAATGTTCGGGTTTCCGGAGTATTGTCTCCTTCTTTCCCTTCATCCGACCTGCTTTCTCCCTCTACACCTTTTTTCTTCATTAATAAAAATTTCTCCATTTTGGTCCCACGAGAAAGGTCGGAAAAAACAGTCCATCCCGGCAGAGCCGCCTTGCCGGGATAAAGCATTACATACTGTTGGTGTGCCAACAGGAGCTCGTTACTGGCTGGCATAACCCCCAGCCTTTCCACTGCAGTACGGTTTTAACCGAGGTTGCTCACACCGCCGCTCTTGGGTTTTAGTTCACCCTCGACGTAAAAAAGACATTCAACACCGCCAACTGAGAGGACCTTTTCAAGACCATACGGCGGTATGAAGTTCCATTGTACCTATATAGGGTACTGCCTTAGTAATAGGATACCCCAATAAAACATTATATGTAAAAAAATTCATCAAGTTCTTATTACATCTAAAAACGTTCTCTGCCAGAACAGTAATATTTCAAAAATTAATTATAAAAAAAAATATATTATCCAAGAAAGTTTTTAAGAATAATTATCTTTCAGTACAATAATTTCTAACCACAAAAAATCATGAAATCGTATAATAAGGCCAAGTTCTTTCATGAACGAAAACACAAACTATAATAGATGGTTCCGCCAAGTTGGAAGTTGACGAGGTGGTATCTGCAGTAAAAACTGACTTGCCTGATGCTGGTGAAGGAGATATCAGGGTTGCCTTATCCAAATCCACCCTAAGGTGTAATAGGAAAGCATTTGTTGATTTCGAGGAGAGCAGTGCGATACACCTGGTTAAACTAGGTATTATCAAGATTGGGTGGATAAATTGTAGTAGTCGACCGAGAGAAGTTGTGCCCCGATGTTACCGTTGTCAGGGCTTCGGTCACATGGCGTGAAACTGCTCAGCACAAGACAGAGGTAATGGGTGTTGGAATTTCGGGAAAGATGGAGATAAGGCTGTGAGCTGCCGTGAACTCGATTCGGTATTTCCGGTGTTTTGTTGTATCGGAAGAAAGTGAGTTGGACCACGTTCCAGGCAGCATACGGTGTGTTGCCTACCAGAAGGCTAGGAAATGTCAGTAAACATTTTGCAAGGAAACATGAGTAGGGAAATGTTGGACCATCAACTTTTCCCCAAACTCGCGTATGAAAACAACACAGACGTGGCCATTATTTCGGAACAATAACATTATTAGCTCTTGTTACCGGACAGAGGATGCAAACGTTAAATTAAATTAGGATTCAAAATATGCAGAAATCTGATACGAGTATCAGAATAAAGATCCCGGATAGGTTAAGACCTCCGCCTTCGGGAGGAATCAGCCATTGCTCTCATTACCGTATTACCATAAAGATTTATCGTTTTGCGCGGAAACTACATTAGAAATGTATATCGTGAACAGAAGCTTTACGTGATAATGTTGAGGCTGTTCGTATCGTTTAAAAACCCGCGGGATCGATACTACCGCATTTAACGCGCATAGTACGTGGCATGCATCAACATCCATGGCAAAAAGGAAAGATATAAATATAGATTTAATCCGTAAGACAGCAGGTTGGACCGAGAAATCAGCAACGTTTGCAAAATTCTACGACCGTCCAGTTTTACACGGTAAAGATCAGTTTGGCATGTCTATATTGGGTAACTAATGTTAGACGTTAATTTTTCTTCTGATCTTTATTAAAGGATAAAGGATAAAGGAATCGGTATTTTCCCCCGCTTTAATGACTTTGTCTGTTCGTGGGTGGGCTCTCGGATGGAGAGGCAAAGGATGGACACCACAGATACAGTACACATGACGAAATAGACACCACACTACAGAGCCACTCCCCCCTACCCAAAAGTCGGTATCGTCAGCGAGGTAATTCCCACGAGGTACCGGCAACTGCCGATCGAGGTCGACAGAGGTCCCGAATTCGTACCTTCGCCAGCAATGTTTATTTTGGATATTTATTTTCATAAATTCGGAAAAAACATTGCCAGAACGGGGATTCGAACTCGGGACCTTCGCGACGATCAGTTCCTTGCGAACTAAGCTGATGCCTTAGCTTATTAAACGAACTTACCTGCAAGTGAAGCGCCTCTTCCGAAAGATCAGTCCCACCTAAAATATATATTCCCTCTTATTTCACATAGTAGATACCCCTTAATCGCTACAGCAGGGCTTTAAAGAAATGATCGACCCTAGCAACTGTGGGAATTTATTTTATTATTATTTAATTTTTTTAATTATAACTCCAAAACGGGTGCCATATGGGTAATGCATCCAAGTGAAACTCACGATGAATGGAAAATCGCATGGGTTCGCCTGGATAAAGTTAGGGTCGGTCACCTATGTTAGCACCTACCCCTCGCCTAACGAAAGGATCACGGAGTTTCGGCGAAAAATGTGCGATCTGGAGGACTTCCTACGCGGGGTTGAAGGAGACTGATAGTTTGATAGTCGGCGATTTTAACGCGAAGACAATAGAATGGGGAATGGGATGAGCATGTTCGAGAGGACACTCGGTCGATGAAATGGCCGTTAGATTGGACTTCACGATCATGACTTCTGGGGGATTGACGACGTTTAGACGGAGTGGCTGCACATAAACGATAATAGATATCACCTCAGTCGCTAATTAACAGTCGAGCTTAACGGAGTGCGTTTATGTTGACTCGTGATTCAAAATCAGTTAGTCAGTGCAAAAACAAACTGTGATTTTTAATTGTGAACAAGTGCAATCACATAAATAGACAGGGCAATATTCCCAAAAAATCTAATTCCGCAGAACAGTGGAAAACTGCAACGCCGGGCAAAATACCGAGAAATGGTCTTTCCAACTAGTTAAGTGTACCTACAAAGACCAGTAACAAATATAAGTTGCTGCGACCCGAAATCGATAAGTTGGGCGACGAGGCAATGGAGGAAAGCGCAGTAAAGATAAAATCTCCTCCCATTTTTGTAAATAATGTTGAAAACATCCGTCCACTAGAAGATCTTCTCAAACAGATAGCTAAGGACAGTTATACTATCAATGTACTGCGACAAAATAAAATAAAAATACAACCGCTAAGTTCTGAAAATTACTTACCCATAGTAAGTGCACTAAAAGAGAGAAAAACCCAAATCTATACTTACCAACTAAAAGAAGAAAAATGCTTCAAAGTTATCCTGCTCAGTTACAGTCAGCAGGCGCGCGAAGCGCGCCTGGGTGCCATGCGCTCAAAGAGCGCTTCCACCCGATGTTTAGTGCTTTACCCATTTCTGGGCCCTTTACTTTCTATCTTCAAACACTGCCAGATTCACGAACTAGAAAAATCAGACTTGTCCGAGCTTTCACTCTTCATTCAAGTCTCTTAGAAAGAGTGTCGTGCAGCTCCGCTTTCACGGAGAGAGAGTATTAGACATTGAAAATAGTATCAAAAACTTTAATTTACTATTAACTGATGCCATCGAAAAATGTTGCAACAGTAGATCCACTTACAAAAAGCAACAATGCACCTCAAATAAAATAACACGAAAAATCAAAGAGAAAAGAAAACTGAGGAATATATATCAGACTACCAGATCGAGTTATGACAAAACTAAATTAAATAGAGCAACAAAGGAATTTAAAAAAATGTTATACATAGAAAAAAACAATATTACGCAATGATACCTAAGAGGATTAACTCCAACAGAAGCAACGGGGTGCTCATTATGGAAAGCTACAAGGCAACTAAAAATACACCCAATTAAATTTGTACTTTCATTTGTATCTTTGTAGGGGAAAGTATTAAAAAACCAAGTGGTAAATGGACCTGCTCTGACGAGGAAAAGCTACAACATTTGCAAACCATCTAAGCAAGATTTTTGAACCTCACCCGCGAACAGTTACTAAGGAAGAAGAAGAACGTCTATTAGAAGCCTCTGGCACTGAAGACAACACGACAATACAAACTGTCAAAATGTAGGAAGTAATCCAGATAATTAAATATATTAACAACAAAAAAGCCCCGGGAATGGTAAAAGAACTACCAAAAATAGCAATACGTTTATTAACGATAATAATGAACGCATGCTTTCGTCTACGCCACTTTCCCAAGCAGTCGAAAATGACAGAAATAATCTTATACCCAAACCTGGAAAGATGCTGGAAATAAACCTGGAAAAAAACTCGGGGCTGCGTATAGACCTTTAAGCCTTCTCCCGGTGCTATACAAAATCTGTGAAAAACTAATCCTTGCCAGACTACAAATAATTACTAACAACAAACTATTACCAGACAACCAATTTGGTTTTAGATATAAGCACTCAATCATTGAACAGGTAAATAGAATAGTATCAGCAGCAAGAATTTACATAGAAGAACGGAAATATTGCAATGCGGTATTCTAAGATATTGCACAGGCTTTTGATAAGGTGTGGTGGCATGAAGGATTACTCCATAAAATAAGGAAGTGCTTCCCAATTAATTCGTATCTAGAGGATAAAACGTTCGAAATCGAAATAAACACGCACAAAGCAAAACCGTAATAAATTAAAGCAGGGCTACCCCAGGGAAGTGTTCTAGGGCTAATACTATATCTATTATATACAGCGGACATACCAACATCACCAAATATCATTACACTGCAGTAATAACAACGCATACAGATGCAAAAATTGGATCTAAAAAAAAACAAACCTGCTTAAGATCATGTCAAGAATGGTTGAATACATGGAGAACTAAATTTAACGAAAGTAAATCTGTTCAAGTAACTTTTACAGTAAAAAAGGATACCTATCCTCCGATAATTATGAATGACATTTAGACCACCGATTAACTTATAGAAAGCACATCTTAACTAAGCGAAAGTAACATCAGAGCTCATTACTAAAAGCAAAATAGTTTTGTACAAAACTATACTTAAGACAATCTGGACGTGCGGCATTCAACTATGGGGCATTACCTCAAATTCAAATGTAGAAATTTTGGAAATATTTCAATCTAAGGTTCTATGTAAAATCGTCAATGCCCCGTTGTTTGATTCGTAATGATCTGCAAATACCATCAGTCACAGAAGAAATAAAGAATTTTTATAAAAAATACACAAATAGACTAGAAAATCATTCCAATCAACATATACATAATCTACTAAGAACGTCAATCAAGAGTACCAGGCTCAAGAAATATAAACTTCTGCAAGATTAGAACAAATATAGTGCAAATGTTATTCTCAATACAAACATTACAAATTATTTTTATTTTTATTTTTTTTTTTCTCTTTTTCTTTATAAGCTAAATGTTAAATATGTAACAAAACCAAATTAGAATGCTGGAGTATTTCTAATCAAATATGTAACTGAATAGCAAGAAGAATTTACTTATTGTTTCAAAAAGAGGCAGATTGTAAATAAAAAATCGGAGTTAAAAAAAATATATATCAACTAGCATCATCTGGACTAGCGAGCAGAATGCATGATTGGAAGGTGTCTGAAGAGTTCACGGGGAGCGGCCACTAGTATATTTCCTTTTATATCTCCTCGGTCCCTAGAAGATGGAAGTGATGCTCTACGACTCTAAGCCGTATAGGCTAGAACAGCGGCAAATCGAGAGGCCTTAATCCGCCATATACATTGGCAGAACATAAGCCGCCAGTGTTGCAATATCACACGAGACAGAGCGAGGAGGACTACAGTATGGAACGTAGGAAGGTTACGGTAGGGGTCGCGCAGGATTCGGTATTGGTACCCGATCTTTGGAACATCATGTATGATGGTATCTTGAGAATGGACGTTCCAGAGTATGCCAAGCTGATAGAGTTTGCAGATGACCTTACAGTAGTAGCACAGAATCTAGTGCAGACACAACTATGAGTGAAACATGTGCTGCTACTCACAAAAGATAGGTGGAGGTTTAGTGGGTACGTCTGATATCTAGGAGGAATCGAGGAATCGGTTATGGCTTTCTTACGGTGCGTAACGCATTCCTCCGCCTCAAGAAAAAGCAAAAAAAAAACTACTACTACTGCTTCAGGCCAAAACACTCGACCATCGGTGCAATTCAGGACGTCAGAACAGCACGAAGAGCGTGGCAGGGAAACTACATGTCAAGGAGTTTTTGCGTATTGCTTACCTTGAACGAAAGGAACGCGTTTAATTTAACAAACTGACAAATCCTTGATGCTGACGAACGACGTTTTAAAGTTCCCGCTGATCTGAGGAGAGGGTTGGATATGTGCGATAGGATACTCCTATATACAACTGGTAAGAAGACAAAAAGATGCAGGTGTCGCACAAGGCTCGCTACTCGGACCAGACTTGTGGAACATTATGTATGGAAGAATCCTGCAATTAGAAGTGCCAAGATAGGCCACGATCATTGGCTATGCTAATGATATAGCGGTCATCATCATGGAAAGGGATATTGAAGAATTCGGTATCGTAGTACAATCGCAAACACGATGAAACAAATATTTACTTGACTCAATGTCTGACAGGATATAGCTGTTTCAACAGCCACCTATGTAAAAAAGGACTGAGGTCTAGCCCAACATCTATTTATTGTCCTAATTGTTTGGACACATCGATGCATACCTTTTTTGAGTGTGAACGTTGGACGGTGGAGAGATGCCATCTGGAGACTCAGACGGCAATGTGTGTCACAAAAATATTGCTGAAGAATGATTTGAAGAATGCATTAGAACGACTCCATCCTCAAGTAATGCGAAAGCGATTTCCGTGGATCTATGCCTGTAAAATAGGGTTTGCGGTTCTAGTGGATAGAAAACCCACACGCCGATGAGTGCGCACCCTCATCGGTGTCTTTTTAAAGAATTCCACAGTATCCCTCGGAAAACAAAAACTACTACTACTACTACTACTAGTACTAGTACTAGTACTACTAAAAAATCCCTTCACTGGTTACATAGCTCGTAAACTAGTCGTCCCCTTGAAAAATAAGTCGGACTATAGTTGTATGAAATGTCCTTGAATTTCTGATATTCCAGGTCATTTGAAGGTGAAACCGTTTTTTTTTAATTCTACCCTATATTTATATCCTCGGGTATGGAAAAAGCGGAAAATTGCACGTTTACATATGACCTTCATAACTTATAATTTTGACATCTAGTGCTTGAACTGTGATCAAGACAGGGCCATGTTTCATTTGGACACATACGTTAAAAGCATAGACAATGCCTAGAAAATTGGGCAAGACGAAAAATTAAAATAGTTGCACAAAATATTCCATGGCGACATGAGCTGTGGCCTCAAACTTAACCTTCAACTGCTACATTTGATCCCACATCTTGAATTTTCATGATGTGATTTCGTATTCGTAACCAGCGATCTCAAAAACCTGCGTAATAGATCTAATCTTTAAATTTTCGTCTAATATCCATGTTAATAGGAAGCGATCAATTCAATCTACTATTATTTTTTAAGAGACGTTTATAAGGTAATTCAATTTTAATAAATGTTGTAATAATACGATTCTAGGTCAGGTTTCTTAGGGCACGAATGTTTACTAAGATCGATTTGTGATGCAGCGGAATATCCTGTTTGGTATAATGGAGTAGTGAGCGATATTCTTCATCTCATTTTTACGTAAGTGACATGTATTAATATATTTTATTTTCAATAGAATAAAAAATGTAAATATTTAAAATAAAGTTTGTAAATGATGTTATCAAATATATATTGTAATAATTTACCTTTTATAGGGAAATAATTACTTAAACAAGTATTATTAATCTCAAATATAATATATTTATTCATATATTTATGTTAAATTCAAAATAGTAATAGTAATAGAAAAAGTAATATGTTATGTTTTAAATTAGAGAAGAAGTTTAGTTCGTTTCGCTGATTTATTCGTTAATCTTCTGATCGATAAGAGTTCTTTTGCCATGTACTTGGCATTCTTCGGAAAAACATAAAATCTTGAAATAAATGTTGATAAGCAGATCTTTCAAATTCTCTTTGACGATATATATATATATCAATTGAGTTAACAAATGCCGGGGGGGTCTACCTATCTGAAACACAATAATACAATAATCGTGGAGAGTAAAGTCATTATAGCCAATCGCGTCGGACTGCAAAGGGGGGTATAGGCGCTTCGACTCCCGGAGCTAACCATAAGTCAGTGCCCGGCTTCGTGAGGATCCTTCTCACCAGCGTTGTTTCTGAACTTCGCTGTACTAACTTAGCTTCGCCGTACTCGCAGTCGTCCGCCAATTGTCTCCTCACTCGAGGAGAATCTAATGGTGCACCAGCACCAAGCCCTTTATTCTATAAAAATAAAATCTCATCTGCGCACACAATCGCTATAATAAACTATGGATGAGGTAAGGCGAATATTCTGTGTCCGTAGAAACCCCATTCTGGAGTAGTATATCAAATTAAATGCAAACATTACAATTCATCATATGTGGGTGAGACAAGCAGATTGTTGAGAACACGAATTAATGAACACAAAAGGAACATATATAATTCAAAAGATAAGTATACGGGTTTAACGTTACACGGATTAGAGACAGGACACAATTTTGATTATTAAAATATTACGTCCGGAGGATTTTCCGAAAGTAACTGTAGTGTAAATTTTTAATTTTCGCCTATTCGAATCCCTAATTAAGGATTCGGGACGGCGTTCTGCGTTCTGCTTCCTTAAGACTGATCCCATACGGGCCTCAAATCTTAAGTTAGAAAGTCTGGAACCTGGTTATTATAAAAATAAATGGAACTCTAAAAATGCAGTATTTGCTATTAATTTATTTAATGGTTATACAATGATTACAATAGTGATGGGATAGACCCACTAGCAAATGCTAATCTTAGTCATATATGGTTAGCAAGGGGGTGAATGGTAATAAAAGGAATTGACCCACTAATTAATATTATTTGATTACCCGAAGGTAATCTGAATCAATTTTTGGGTATAGGAATTTGGAGCAGGATGACAAATCTGTAAAGAAAATAAAAGTAATTAGAAAAGATTGTTGATTGAAATACCTGAATTATTGAATGAGTTGAATAT
>JAPYZR010004271.1:0-12588 GCA_030522945.1 Trichopria nigra | reverse complement strand
TTTTTTTTTTTTTTTTTTTTTTTTTTTTTTTTTTTTTTTTTTATTATTTTTGTTTTTTTATTTTTTTTTTTTTTTTTTTTTTTTTTTTACCAATTTTTATTTTATTTGTTTTTTTTTTTTTTAGGTTAGATTAGGACTTTAATCGTAAATACTGTGATTTCAAAGAAAAAAAAATATATCATAAATTTCTTCAATTCATTAAGAATTAATCAACTAATGACAAAATTGTGAAATTAATTAACGAACATTATTGTAATTCACTTTCCTTCTTCAATTTTTATCCGTTTACTTTATCTTGAGATTTTCCTTGCGCTCATGACATCATAGTGTCACTATATAGCGCCGTTCGTATACATACGAACGCATATACGCACAAACACACTCACACACACACATTATATATATATATCACACACACACAGTAATTAATGTATTTGTGAACAAACACGGAAATATTTAACATTCGCTGTTTCTCCTACTGTCGTCCTTGAAATGTGAATCATATACGCAAACTGCACGAGTAGAGGAATCTCGATGATATAAGAGAGGAGAAGCCGCCGCCGATTTGTGTGAAAGATTCTTTATCTCTATATAATACGCGCGTGTTTCGAGGCACAAAGTATGAATGATTCTTTATCGATCCAAATATGTCGTTTACGTTGAAATTTTGTTCGAGATTCTGAAGCGGCGCCTATTCAACTATACTGCACATCTGGTCCGGCAATCGCGAAAATTGCACGTTTCTTCCTTTGTATAAACATTGTGAAACTTTTTTCGTAAAACGTTTGTTTTTTTTTCTCATTACACGCTTTCCTTAAAATTTCATGAATCTTGCGGTATTCTTTCAAACTATACATAAATTTTACAGCGTATCCATTAATGACTTTATAAAAAACGGAACTTTCGGCCCGCGAGGATGCATCGGATATTATACGATCTCCATGCATGGCCCGTAAAACGAACATCGACGGAAAATGCCGAAGTGTCGCGAAAATTTACGGCAATTTACGAAAGTTTAGCGGAAATTACCGACAACGCGCGAATGTTAACGATGACGGACCGTCGACGTTAATCGCCGACAATGTACGAACGTCAACGACGTAATATCGACGGAAGTTGACGACGACCTCCGAAGAATGACGAATCGAAAGTGCCCAAAACTATTGTAAGAACTATACATCAATTTTACAGCACGTCTATCGATAACGTCATAACGTACAACAACTTTCGACCCGAGGCCGCAAAGTTAACACTTTGCGACCGTCGCTGGCACTTCTCGATTTGTCTTCATTGTCAAATTTTCATATACATGCACAGTCCCGAAAAAAATCGTAAATTACGATCTCAAAAACAAACGTCGGCGGAACGCACCGAATGAACACGAAAATGTACGAGCATTGACGGACGTTTACGAACGCGAGCGGAAATTGCCGACAATGTACGAAATGTTAACGACGTAATATCGACGGAAATTATCGACAGTTAACGACGTGATATTTCGACGAATTCCGGAAATTAAAGAGTCGGTATAAAACTCGTAATATTGAGTATACATAAAGGTACCTTCCGTTAAACGACTGCTCGTACGAATTCGTGCCCGCGACACCCACGCACGCTTTCTCTTCGATAATACTAATCGACAGGTAATGTACAACACGACGGCAGGAACTGTAAAAGCCGAATCAATCAGAAACGTTCGTTTAACAGACGTCCCCTGCGTATCGGACAACGAACGGCAAAATCACAAAAATTCCATCGATACGAGTATGTGTATATAAACACAGAGAGACCCAACCCATAATTGGCGTATAAAGACATCCCATCGAATTGCCTCGTAAACAATGTCATTGTTCTCTCCGGGAGAGAGACGGCGAAAACAACGCCATTGAGCGCCTCGCGATTCTATATACCTCCTCTCTAATCGCGAATGGGACAACAATAAGTTTCCGTTACATTGTGCTTTCCATGTGGCGCGTCGCTGTTGCTGTGTATATACTCTCACTCAGGACGTAGGGTCTGGGGGCCATAAAAGGGAGACGTCGATAAATTTTCCGGATCTCGTATATACGTAAGCCTAATTCGTGTCCGTTCGTCGTTGAAAACTATCAACCACGACATCCTGTACATACATCCATACGTGCGTGTGTGTGTGTGTGTGTGTAGGACGAACCGGCAAACTGTCGGCCGATTATTTATGCACTTGTGATTTTACCAAGAGAGCGCGCGTTAGAGCAGCCGGCCGCGGGTGTCCGATTCGATTCCGCCGCTAACTTTGCCTTATACCCACACACACACACCCACACACACACCCGCACACAGACCCAAATATACGTGTATATAGGTGTGCCGGCTAGACACCCTCGCTCTTTCCGTCCCAGGCGTGTTACGCCCGAATGAGTCCGTGAACCGTCTAACGAACGGCGACACCGGGATTGAGAGAGAGAGAGAGAGAGAGAGAGAGAGAGAGAGAGAGAAACAGGTCTTAATGGAGACAGAAAGAGAGAGACGGATATGGATTTCCCATAGTCTTATATTGGCGCTTGGTATAAACGATTGAAGACTCGATAATCTTTTTTTTTTTCGTTTGTTAACTTGTTCGCAAGAAGCGGTCATGCACAATGTCCTGTTTTGCACGCATACATCTTCGTCTTCTTTCGTTTTTCGGGTCTTTCGTACAGCCAATGATTCGACCGAAAATTGCATTTTCCGCACTAGTACTGAAAAGTACCATCGTGCAAGTCTTTGGGTGCGCACAAACTTCTTGATTTTCGATTATCGACGCGTAAAGGTGTAAACTCGATGCGCAAAATCGAACTTTTCGCACAGATTTTAAAAAAGTCAATCTTTATTTTTTTTCTTTGTTTTTCTTTGTTTTGTTTTGTTTTTCTCTCTTTTCGACAGCAACAATTATATTTATAGTTGACTTTCGTGCATTTCGATGTCGAATGCTCGCGAATGAACGAAAGAATTTCTGGTGCCATGTACCTTATAAAACCCGTTTCGGAAAAATGTTCCAAATGTACCGTTCGACGACTCTGCCGCCTGCCACCGGGCTAAACTAAGCAGATGCTAATCAATGTCGAAAAAAAAAACTCATTTCGGCATTGGACGTCTGTCATTAGGCGTGTGTATTTGTATATATTTACACGGCATTAATGGATCTATACGCTTTTAGAAAAAGGTCGTATATATTCTTATTGAGCGTTCTCAAAACTAGGCACTTATCGTCGCTAACAATGATCTCGTTTGTGTTGAGGGAACAGATGTTTCATATTCATTTGAGAATTTTAATTCTATTATTTTTTGTTAATGTTGCTGAGATAAATGATTACCATTCATTAAAGAAAAAGAAAAATGACATTTCTGAAATTATGGTAATTAACATCTTATTTATATACATGAGGTGTATCTTCCTTATTTTGCCTAACTCATGCGTAAAAGTACACTTTACAGAATCCGGACTTAAACAGATGCAAATAAGAACCTGAAATTCGCATCAATACTTTCTTATCTGTCGGGACATTTTTATGACATCAGCTTTTTTTCATATTCGTAGCTTTTCCATCCGATCATTTTCTACACAATTATTATAATCGTTTCAATGACAATAATTTCCATTCCATTCGTCGTCGAGTGTAAAATAAAACAATCAAAGTGCTTCCTTCCTTCGAGAGGAGCGATTAAAATGTAAAATATTATTTCCGTCCATCAATCGGCGACGCGCGGATAAGTTCCAGCCAATGGAGGTGTCGTTTTATATGCCATTCAAGTCCTACGACGCCATTGTAATCCAGTTGTAATTTTTCTCAGGCCGTACACGTAACAACGGGCAACGTGCTTCGACACTGTCGCCAGCGATAAATCCAGAAATATCCATGATTGGTTGTACTTTTTCGTTTTATGCACGTGAAGGATGTATACCTGTACATGCTTCTTTAATTTCGGCCTAGAATATTGCATTCTCTTTATTACGCGTCTGTTGTTGTCGATTTGTTTATATATAGACTCTCCTTTTTCTTCGGCGCCTTTACGACTCCTTTTCTTTTCCTTTACGCCTTTTAAAATGACGATAAACGATAAGATTATTCTGTTCATCCTTTATTTTATTATTCTATTATTTTTAGTCGCTACAACGACATCTTCCGTTGGTTTTTCTCAACTTTCATCGCAAATAAACGCGAAAGAATGTGGGTTCATTTCTTCCCGATATGGATTCGTGACATCTGTCGCTTTTTGTTCGAGTTTTCACCTCTTCTTCGTCGTCGAGGTCCATTATTATCTTTCAATTTCTTTCAAGCCGCGATTTCCCTACACCCTTCTTTCTTCATTATATAGATTCTCTCTCTCTCTCTCTCTCTCGTGTCACTGCCTTCGTGCTACAGTTTGTACCGGGTTTGCTTATATATACACATGTGTATATATCCGTCTCTCTTTTTTATTTGTCTGGGTTTCACTACTGGATTCGCCGTCCTTTTTTCTATACGTGCGTTTCCGCTTCGTGTCTTTTTTATTTCTGGTTACTTTCTGTTGGGTAAGTGATCAAACATCAAAGACGCGAGTAGTGGGTTGAGTCATTATTTATCGGGGCTTCTTTGAACGTAAATTGTCGAGTATCCTAATTACATTTGCTTTTTACTTTTGGGGGCAAAAGTTGGTAGGGTTTGTTTCTTGCGTGCTGATTATATTTTTTCTTCTAATGAAATGTATCACACATCATGCGTGTCTCCAACTGATTTAGGACACTTCTTACAATTTTCCTTTTATCGATTTCTGTTTGCTTTTTGTTCAAATTTCATACTTTTTTTTTTTTTTTTTTTTTAGCCCACGCATGTGACGACAATTTAGCGCACATCCTACTTTATTAGGCAGGACGGGAGGAAATCCGTGTGATTTTATCAACCACCGGTTCCATGAGTCAAGCAGCCAGTCGTTAGTCATCGGAAAGGATTCGACGAAGAAGACGTAAAAGTCTCCCCTCGTTCTCGGTACGATCGACGCGTGGCATTAATAAACGATCGTGCGGCATTCATTCCGCATAAACCCTAACCCGGCCTATAATCACCTGTTTTTGAGTTGGCCGCGGCATCGGGCTGGATCCGTTCTACGAGGGTCTTTTTCCGTCATTTTACTCTCCGCGAAACGCGGCGACCCAAAAAGAAGTCGAATTGGCGGTTGGCGGACGGGGGAGGGCGAGGTGGGGGCAGCCAAAGAGGCGCGAATGGCCCGTGGCCAAATGGCCTGCACGTGCGCCGCTTTATATTTCTGCAGTGCGAATAAAGACCCGTATCTGCGGCAGTCGACTTCGAGACGTACGAGACGCCCTTAATCTTCGTTTATAAACGCGACCGTGAACTAGACACAGAGTTCGAAGAACGGCGCTGCGATAAAAGTGGGCGGCTGTTGGCAAGGACGCGTGAGAAAAAAAATCCCATTGTTGAATTCGCAATTGAATCAGGGCGTTTCGCGAAATCAATGGAATTGTTTTACTGCAGATTACAATAAACAATTTATTTAGGCTCTCCTTATTCTGCACGCGAACTGGTCGAATAGTTAAGGAAGTTGGACAGGGGCTACTAACGTAGAGAATATAGGATTCCGCCGCCGCCGTATTGAAAAGCCACTGGTACAGAATAAGGAGAGAGTCCTACCGTATCGTGAATCGACATTAAAAATAGTTAATATACGACGTAGTTATAAATGGTGACAAATAATGGTTGTTACGCATGACGAAACGTTTATTACCCGACACAATTACCAAAGGTGATATACGTAGGAGAGAAAAAATAGAAAACTGATAAGGATATCGCCGTGCCTCTTAAGCTAGGTCTTAAATGATAGGGAAATTACGGAACGCAGAACTCGACCATTGAAATACGCGACGACGTTCCTGAATCTGTCGTCATCGAGAATGGACTCCCGGGCGTTAAGTAACCACTTTATTTCGTGAAATCGATGCAGGAGCCATTTGCAAAATGCGGTTTTCATATAGCGGAATCTCGATAAGGCTGGAAAAGATTGCGCACCGAGCGAAGATAATGGCATGGCAGGGCCCACCGTTCGTTCGTTTCCGGTATGCCGGGTAGAATGTCTCGAGATTAAGCTAGCCCCCGGCGAGAGACCGCGGCAACCCGCTATACGTAACGCGTAATGTAATTGGCCGTAGCCCGGTTTTGTCGCGGGTGTCCGTACCGTATAACGCATTCTGCCCGGACCAGTGCGAGATAATGAATCGATTATCAGGCACGCCTCGGGCGGTATTGTATGCTAATAACGCGCTGAACCCTGGAATAGCAAAGAACAAAAAACGCAAACACGCACGCGGCATACACATGCCGTATTTACCAGCGAAGGGGTGGGGGACAGAGACGCCACCGAGGAGGACGGGCTTTCAATTAGACGTACAATAGAATCGCGGTATTTCCTAGGTGCAAATACGACGTAACGCTACTGATACCCCGTAGTGGGAATATCTGGATACCCGAATAGCATTCGTCCCAATTTAACTGGAGGTTTTGCGCGGGCTAGTACCGCATTGGCGGCTTTATGAGAGGTTCTTTTATACAAGTCAGATGGGTCGATAGTTTCCTATGACTCTTCAAACCCATCAATCAATAAAAGATGTCATTTGCTAATCGTAACAGTGTGACAATTTCATACGGATGATCTCTCATGGTTAGAATATGCAGTGCATTTTATTCTTAACGACAGATCCCAAACATGGACTACCCTAATAGTGCTTCTCTACCAGTAGGAAAATTCAAAATAGATCATTGCAGTAGTTCTTGTCTATACTGTTCGTTTTTACAACATGGCGACTCTTTGTCCAAATCTGTGCCTCTCTAACCCCACCAACATTCGTCACTTTTCGACGTGCCATAATGAATGACGACATGACGACATGACGCGGTACGATCGGAAAGAGAACAGAATCGTACGAAACGCAGCAGGATATAAATGAAGCGTATTGTTTTGAAAGTAGCAAAAGATTTTCGTCTCAGTGCTTCTCTTAACGCACACGTCAGTAAAGGCTCTTGCCTTACGTAAGTGTGCAGTTCTCATAGATGACCTCGTCCAACATACATGGAGTACGGATGTTCTTAATCGAATCTTCACTTGATGGGAAACTGCAAAATTCTATTTGACAGACTAGTTAATCGCGACAACGATGATACATTCACAGAAGCCCATTGGGTTTTCTCTTTCAAAACATTGCGTTTATCGTTACGTAACCTTTAATTAACGGGCAATTTGCTTCAAATTACCGCGCCAATGATGATAAGTGAGCTGATAAGCGTCATTAGCTATTTCCGGCCGTAGAATAAATGTAATTACAAAGTGGCAACTGCAAACATGCTGTGTGTCAAAAAAAAAAGAAAAAAAAATGAAAAAATGGTCGTGGTCAGCGGGGTCGCGCCCCTCCTTCGTTTATGACACTGGATCTCGCGAAATTCTATCTGTAGGTTATCTCAATTGTGTACACAATAGAGTGTCGTGTGTTCAATGAAGCCAGGTCCGACATCATGACGACTCGTCCAGAAGGATCAATGAGGTTTCAAAGCTCTAAGATCAATACCCAAACGTGTTATCCATGGCCAAAAGTCGATGGACTGCCAAGATGTTCCGTACAATCTGTTACGAGACATCAGTCGTAACATCAAGGGAGGATGATCCACGAGCGAAGGAGTCATTTAGATAAAATACTGACGTATCCTCTAGATTAATAGTCTGGGATCTTCCCTTGTTCACTTACCTGCAACAGAAAAATAGAACAAAATTTAATTGATGCTATTCTTTCTCATATTAAAAAGGTAAACAAACAATCGTCATCGACGAAAAAAAAAATCGTTTCAAAAGTACATCAAATTTCAAGCATTGATTAACGTCATAAAGGAAGAAGGGGAAAGACGTATATGTAAAAATCTGTTATAAATGATGATTCCATTCAAGTTTCGCAAAAATTTCACTTTTCGACTGGAAAATCGAGGTGTCATCTGTCGCGGTAATCGTACAAACGAGAGAAAAAGAAAAACCATACGTCGCTTTTTTACGTATAGTCGAATCACAGATTTTTCGACGTGGCACGCACGAATGCCGGCTATTCTAAACAATGCCGGGTGTTCCAAGGGCCGCCGTACCGGCGGATTCTGAAAATATCAACGAGAAAAAGATAAAACCGACGTTTCTATATATAGCGCGGAACTTCGGCCCTCGGGCGGTTCTCATGGGCGGATTTCCCCCCGTGCCTCGTACGGTTCGCGAAGTCTTCGGGCGACGTCTATAAAACTTTGGAACGTTTACCCGAAGCCCATTCACGGTTTAATTTCATAAACGAGCTTAATCTCGCGTTCCATTTCTAAAAATACATCAATTTTCGAAAATTTTTGTCGAATAATTCGGAAATGTCGACAAATTCGAAAAATGTTTTTTTTTTTTTTTTTTTTTCTCCCTGAGAAGAAAACCCTACGTTCAATCGTTAACAACTGACGGACACCCGATATGCAAGACGTTAGACAAGTAATTCGACCTGCATTACGCATCCGTCATAATTTTTTACCGCGTACGGCACGAAATATAAAACTGGAATAATTCCGAGAACGAGACTCTTGGAAGATCACAATCGCATAAATCTTCCAGAAACGTTTGCCTCGCGTCCATTGAATAGCTTTATCGTTATGTTGCACCAACTCCAAATTGACAAAACGTCGTAAAAGCGATATGAGAGAGATAGGTTTTAAGTGGGGTCAGTATGTTGTCATAACTTCAGTGCCTCCCTCTTTTTTAAAGAGTCCGAATGGCTTTCTTCATTGATAATTTATATATCTATATATTCGAAAAAAGTCCACTTCTCGTCCACTTCCTTCGTACTTGCAGAAATAATTAGAGAAATTTTCCTTATATTTTTTTAAATATTTTTAAATTTACATTTCACTACGAGTGCGGCAAATGATATTTTCCGCATGAGTAACGACGGAGCAATTATTCCTATAATGGTATATATAGTTCTGTAGAAAATACGCAATTTAAAAAACGATATGACCTAACCTAACCTAACATCAATGATACGAAGGATCAATTCGAGGAATATTTACATTACAGTTATCCCTACTTTTTTTCGAAGTATATACAAAATTAGGACAAAAAACGTTGATCGTGTATTCTATATCGACACTAATGAAAAATCTAAAATCGTTGAAAACGCATTCGGAATGTTCTGCAAGAGTGACGTAACGTCATCATGGTTCCGGATATATGGCCCCTCTATATATAACGATTACGTGGGGACCATTTCTATGCCAGGAATCGGACGCACCTAGCGGCGACGATAGGCACTACACAGCATAAACCGTAGTTACGGGTAATTTACCACTAATAATAATAATTAATAATAACAAATAATAATAACTATAATAAATAATAATACATTTAATTGAAAAACAATTTACGTATACAAAGTCGTAAAATGTCTCTCAAGAAATGGATTTAAAATTTAAAATTTACAATTGTAAAGTTTTAGCTGGCACCACTGGCCGCCTGGGCCCATTGTACCGCAATGAAAAAGACTATATATATATATATATACTGACTTTCGAGTGACGAAAGTCGTACATAGTGCAACAGAGAGGCCCTAGGAAGAGTGGGCGTTGGCACGATTTAATTTATTTGCATGAGAGTATATTGCCTCTGATGCTTGTGAATTTTCATACGTGACGGAATCGTTTCGCCAGTGTTGAAGTACTGATATTTTTTAAAAATAATAATTGAAACTAATACGATATCCCGATTTCACATGAATTCACGAACTTTGTTATTATTATTATTATTATTATTTTATTCTAGTTTATTTTATGGCACAGCGGGCGTAAAATTCGTATTTTACGCCTTGATTTTAAACATTCATTTATCACGTTCCCATTGTTCTTAATTTCCGCCCACTATAAAACAATAATATAAAGTGATATATACACCTCGGGCGTAAAATTGCAATTTTACGCCCGCGGTGCACAATGCACTGTTTAAAAACTCTTGTCAAAAATGTATTTAGGAAATTTACGATGATAAATGACGCGATAAATCGCGAGATGACGCGCATTGATCGGAATAACCGTAAAAAAGTCCTACGAGGAATCGGGAAAATGAAAGTTGGTGATTTTCTATTTATCAAGTTGGTTGAAAGCCAAGAAACGAAAATAACTTTTCGAGTGTAATAAACCAATGCTGCATCCAGTGAGAAGAATGAAACATAGAAACAATGATAATGAAGAATGGAAGCAAGTCGATAAATGATGGAAAGGAAGAAGTCTAGGGAAAAAAGTAGAAGGATTCTAGGGAATTTTTTTTTGCCGAAAAAAAACTAGAAGACTTCTGTTACCATTCTTTGTAAAATTGCGACGAAACCAAAAAATGGAATAACACGAATAATTACAGACATTAACGATTACAAAATGATGACGAACAAACGAGAAATAATTTAGTTACAATTTTGATGTACAAAATTTTGGAATACTTTTTTTCTTTTTGTTATGAATTCAACAGACAACGTGAATTTCAATTATCCGATTTCCCATCTCGGACGGACGAGTATGTGATTAGATTAAATGGCAGCGGGAATTAACCAGTTCTAAATAACCAAATACCTATATCATTACGCGTTCAATCGCGCTCATTCGTCCAATTTGGATTCTCGTGGAACGTGATTTGTTTGTTTGTTTGTTTGTTTGTTTGTTTGTTTGTTTTTTTTAATATAACGAGATTAAGGAAAGAATTCTACCTGACCCGCTGCGGGAGAGGTTCGATATGTAGGATGATTAACTTCTCTCCCGTATACGGTAAAAATTACGAATCAGGACAATGCATATAACGACTGCAGTCGTACGACCTTGCGACCCGGGAAAATTATCTTTTCAATTAATTAGATCGACGATGGCAATGTTCAGGAAAAGGAACTGATTTTTTTTCCGAATAAAAAAGACGATTTTGTTTATTATTCTTTTAATTTAATAAAGTATTTTTTTTTTATCTTTGCATTTGTAATAATTTTTTTTCCGAATGACCTTGCCTTCTTATATATTATTCATATTTATCTATAAGTTTTTTTTATTTTTTTTATTTATCTTTGTTTATTGTTTTTTGTTTATTAAATTTGTCTTTATTTTGGTTAATTCAAGTTACTTTTCTTTGTTGTTCATAAAATTTTTACGTTACAGTGTGCGTAAAAATAGCTCTTACGCATTTTTAGCGATGCGTAAAGTTCCATATCGAAAATGGTTATTATTTTCATGATCATATTTTTGTGCCTAAAATTATGATAAATCAATTATTTTCAAAAATTGTTATTTCTAAAAATCAATAATAATAGTTTCGTGATTCCTTAATAATGTTCAGAAAATCCCCCTAAATTATGTAAACAATATAACACGATGGTGAGGATCGCCACGAACCCGTTGTGTTTTGCTTCTTAATGTTCATACTTATATTTTGATAAACAATTATTTTTTGAGTGAGAGGGGCGATTCGACCTTTACCTCGTTATTATTTAGAAGCGACCGCGCGCGTTTGTGTGTGTGTGTGTGTAGGTATATTCTACCGGCGTTTTTTGTTGAAGGCATAATGAATCAACATTGGGGACGGTCTATACAGCGATAAGACAATTTATTCAAGGTTTTGGCATTAACAATTTTTTTGTTCCAAATGTCTTGAACTACAACATATACCAAAAATGCAGGAAACTCCACTGAGATTTTTTGTTGTGTTTTGTTCGGGGTCCTTTGTATTTGTTTAATTGTATAGGTTTTTTTTTTTTTTGTTATTCAAATTAGTTTTGTTTTGTTTATTACATTTGATATCTTTGTTCATTAAATTTGGTTTTTTGTTGAATAAATTTGTTTTTGTTTTGTTTATTATTTGTTTCTTTCTGTTGATTACAATTGTTTGTTCTTGTTGATTTTAATTTTGATTTTTTTTGTTCATTCAATTTACTTTATTGTTTTGTTTTGATGATTACATTTTTTTCTGTTTATTAAATTTAATTTTTTTTTGTTCATTAAAATTATTTAGTTATTGTTCATTAAATTTGGTTTTCGTTTGTTAAATTTTTCTATTCGTTAAATTTGGTTTATTGTTCATTAAATTTTGTGATTGTTGTTGATTAAACTTGTTTATTATATTTTTTTTTTTTTTTTTTGATTAATTTTTTTGTTTTTGTTTATTACATTTTATATCTTTGTTCATCAAATTTTGTTGGTTTTTCTCAGTTGTTTTGTTCAATTTCTCTCTCTCTCTCTCTCTCTCTCTCTCTCTCTTTTTGTTCAGCAAATTTCATTAAAAACTTTTAAATTGCCCCAAATATTCGTCACTGTATCACTCGAAGAAAGTCTCGAAAACTTCCGGCGACATTGAACGGAGGCAATAAGAGAGAAAGAAGACCGCAATCTTTCGTCACGTCGAAAAATTAGCTTCTTTTCTTCGGTGGAGAGTGCCAACGACCGAAACAACGACGACAACTCTCATGGCTGGGGCGGCGGGGGTGGCCTGGCTCCGGGCCTTTTTCTTTTCTTTTCTTTTGTTTGTTTTTTTTTTCTTCTCTCTTTC